>CAJHUC010003020.1:0-58199 GCA_905146915.1 Ostreobium quekettii | reverse complement strand
GCCCTTCACCATCCTCGACCGGATAGGTTCTGTCGCATATCGACTAGAACTCCCGGAAAGCATGCATAGGATACATCCAGTATTTCATGTATCGAAGATTAAGCCTTATAAGGCAAGTGGCAGAGTACAGCCACCCCCAGTACCTATCGAGATCGAAGGTGAACTGGAGTATGAAGTTGAACGCATCCTTGATAAAAGGATTAAAAAGCGTGGGAGACGCAAAAACTATGTTGAGTACCTTGTCAAATGGCTGGGATATGGACATGAGCATAACAGCTAGGAATCAGCAAAGTCAGTTGCAAATGCACATGAATTGGTTCAAGCATTTGAAAATGGCAGAACACCTGTGATGCGAATGCAAACCGCATGAAGTACGGGATGTACATACTGAAACATGCTCATGTGTGCTTATGCTTTTGACAGGTTCTCTTGCGCTGGGCCCAGAAAAACACTGGGTATACTGCCCCCCGTGCAAGGTCGCAGTTTGGACACATGAACGCCATGTCCGCTGCGATCCTCAACGGGGAGAGGTTGGAGACCGCCGACCCCTACGTGCCATTTCCCCGTGCGCCTGAGCGTGCACGCGGACGTGGGCGACGGCGGGGTGCCGCACCGGGCCGATCTGTACCGGCGCGGGCTGCTGGTGGTACTCGGCATCGTGGTCGCCGATGAAAGGCCGGGAGGTCAAACATTTCCAGCCACTTGGCTGAGGAAGAGTTTTAATGAGGGTTGTGAAGGCCGGGACAGTCATGTAAAACAACCACTCTTTCTCTTCATCCAAAACTGTTTTGTGTGTTGTGTTTTGTTAACTGGGCATGTGGCAAATCGCACAGCCAGTTCCACCAACATACATACAATGTTTCTGCTCCCGTATTCACTTATACTGGGACGAGGACGCCCCTCTCCCTGAGGGGGACGAATGTTACGCGCACCAGCCTGTTGTGGGAGACGTCCTACTAACGGCCCTTGGTGTGGGGGACGCCCTGCCCAAGGCACGTACTATTCCTCACCCAATGTAACCTTTATCCATATTAGGATACGGGAGTAGGAGGGGTGGTCCCGCCTAGGTGCCCTGTAAGGACCTAGGTGCCCGGCGAGGCGGGTCCGCGGCTCAAAGAGGGCAGGAACCCCACACCCACATCCTATTCGTAACAAATGGCATATGGTGAGTGTTTGAAAGGTCAATTGTTCTGCCGGTGAGGGGACATTGTAGATGACCATGTACTCAAGTAAGGCTGATTCAGCCTGAAGTGGGAAAGGAAAAGGGTTTAATGTACTAGAATGAAAGGTTGTACTGCTTTATGCGGTAGGGTATGAGAACGGTGACCGTGCTGTGTGGTGGCTAGCCAGAACGCTGTTGCTGTGGACCAAGGCAACTGCAGGCGAACGTTGTGCCTGGGCTGCGGTTTGTAAGAAGCGGTTTTTTGTGAGTTTCTGGCCTCGTCTCCGAAGATAGCACAGGCTCGTTGCCTTGCTATCGTCGACCATTGAGTCGACAGATACACTCTGATCGCATGGCGATCTGCAGTGTCATGTTGCAAAGGGCAAAGGAATTCGTATCCAACCCTGACGTGCACCCTGCGCTCGCAGCCTGTCAGGGTTGTTGTGGGAACCGTGTGTCCGTTTCTGGACCGTCCTCAGCCGTGCCAGCCACTGGAGGAGCCAACAGGAGGTCGACAGCGTCTGTCAGACGACCTCGAGATGTTGCCATGAGCGTCGGTTTTCGTTATCACTTTGCTTTGGAGGTCGCTGAGCAGTGTATCAAGGAATGGAGTGGGTGGAAGTCAGACACAATACGGTCGTATATTGATATTTTTTGTTTGCCCATAGAATGGGACTTTTGCTTGTTTGAGTGGATGACTATAACCGCCCATGACTTGCATGAGCAGTTCGCGGACATCTTCAAACCCAGAGGGGCCTCAAGTTCCCTGGGAGAGTGAATTGGCAAACTTGACGAATGGGGACCTCAGGTACAGTACGTTGGATCGGTGGTGAATTGTAAGTCTTTGTCATGGGGAGTACATGACCAGGTGGGCTCAGAAGACCGCAAGGCAGAAATGGAATTAACTATCCTGTTAATGGGTTTCTGCTAAGGACGCCGATTGGGTGGGCGCGCAACGGCCAGGGCGGGCCGTTCCGCCCTTTGGGACAGTTTGGGCCATCCATCAGCCGGTTTCTGTCACCCCTGTACTCGGGGTCAGTGCTGCCCGACGCACCCAAGGGCGGTGGGGTTGATCCTTGTACCTTGGGCGCAGCCAAGGGGACCGGTCAAGCTGGCCCTTGGGTTTGGCGGGGAGTTTGGCGGCAAGTGGGAGCGGCTATTTTAGGCGCGACCCTTGGCGCCCCCCTTTATCTTGTTTCGCTTCGCGCCAACCTTTGGCACAACCCGGAACCACAGAGTGGTTCGACCTTCCGGCCTTCGCGCCGAGTCCTTTCTGTATGAACCCCAGCCCGGCCGAACAGTGGCTGCGGGCTCAGGCGCTTCGTTTCCACCAGCGCCTCCCTGACCGTCCTATTGAGGTCACGTGGGTTTCCGACCCCCGCTTACTCCCCCGCTCAGTCAACAACCGGGTCGCCAGGCCGGACTTCACGTCTTTTCCGGCGTGGTTCGACGTACGGGAGACCGGCCAGGGCCAGACCGTCGCCGCGGCCTTGGGACCCAACTCTGGCTACTTCCAGGAGTACGCGAGCTGGGCGCCGTGGGTCGCGTGGCAGTTCGACTTTGTGGCGTCCTTCGTGGACCTTGTCGCCCATCCGAGTCTACCGCCTTCGATACGGGATCTCCTCCTGCCGTACGTTTACACCTCGGTGGCCATTACCGAGCGGCAGGTCGACCAGTTGCGCCTCCATCAAGTGCACGTGAAGCATCGCGGCACCGGGCTCGAGGGATCCTGGCGGGCTCTGCAGGCCCAGATCCGCCTCAGCGAGCCCGAAGGCGGCTTCACCACCGACACCATCGACGGGACTCTCAGCGCCATTCGCAAGGAGCTCCTCACCCAGGAGGTCAAGCTTGCGACCAAGGCGGCCGCGGCCAGCCGGGCGTCCAAGGCGGGGAGCGGCGATCCTCCTCCCCATTCGAGTGGCTCGTCGGGGAAGTGGGGCAAGAGGCGCAATCCCCCTCAAGCGGTGCGTCCACCTCCGGACGCCTGACCGACTTCCCGTATAATCGCACCCGCGGACGCCTCTTGGCATGGCGGAGGATTGGAGCACCATCGCACATGCTGCAATGGATCCATTCCGGCGTCCCCCTGCAATGGGGACCCCAGGGGCCTCCCCCGCCCTTCGACCAGGGGGAATACCCGATCCGTTCGGCGGAGGAGCGAGCGGGCTGGACGGCGCTCCGCGAAGAGTATTTGGCGTCGGGAGCCATTGTCAAGGTAGCCCCCGGTCCCGCCTCGCGCATTTCGCGCGCTTTCTTGGTGGAGAAGGGGCGAGAGAACGGGGTTATGAAGTACCGTTTGTGTGTCGATCTCCGCCGAGTCAATCGGCACCTCCGCAAGATGGGTTTGCGGTATGAGAAGCTGCGGGATTTCGGGCATTTGTTGAGACGGGACGATTTTTTAGTCGGATTTGATATTAAGGATGCCTACCATCACTTGAGGATGCGTTTGGCTGACGAATGTTTTTTGCAATTTCGAATGGGCGGGGAGGTCTTTGCTTGCCGCGCCCTCCCCTTTGGGCTCTCTTTATCGCCTTACTTTTTCACCCATTTTATGTTGGTCATAACCCGTTTCCTTCGATCTCCGGGTTCGTGTGCCAAAGCGGCGCGCAAGTTCCGTTTTGGCAGTCTCGCGGGGAATGATTCGATCTTCCGCTACTATGTGCGTTACACGATCGATGACCCCGCCATTATACTGGCTTATCTGGACGACTTTTTGGCGGCCATGAGTGACCCCCAACCATTGCGGGAATGGTCCCAATTAGTTAGGGAAATTTTCGGGGCCTTGGGGATTCACTTCAAAGACCGCAAGTGCCAGTGGGAACCCGTCCGGGTCAAGCGGCACCTTGGGGTGGTGGTGGACACCACCGCGTGTCGTTTTTTCGTTCCACGGGACAAGGTGGCACTCATTGCCGAAAAAGCTCGGGTTCTTAGGGCCCGGCGCTGGGTGGTGGCTCGCGACCTGGCCCGTTTCTGTGGGATAGCCATTTCCGTTTATTTGGCCTTTCCCCTTGCTCGTTTCTTCCTTCAGAGCCTTTATGCGGTGCTCCGGACCAAGCGCTCTTGGCGGGATCGCCTGCAGCTCACCCCGCAAGCGTGCCTCGATCTGGAGGCGTGGAGCAATCTGCACCGTTGTGATGGCCGCCCCCTCAATCCGGATGCCGTGCCGTTTGCGGGCACCTTGGCTACGGACGCTTCCTTGACGGGCTGGGGCGCGACTTTCACCGCACCGCATGACGATCAGCCTCGGCTGGCACGAGGCTTCTTTGATCGATCGTTGACGCACATCAATGTGCGTGAAATGCAGGCGGTGGCTCTGGCCATTCGGTCCTTTTTTCCGCCCGCTTCCCCCTCGATCTCGGCGCGGGTCCGCCTGCTCGTGGATTCGCAGGTGGTCCTGTTTTGTATCCGCAGCATGACGACGGGATCCGACCAGCTGCGCGGACCTCTCCGCCAACTGCAGAAGATCTGTTCGGCTCGACGTTTGCTCCTCGACCCGGAGTATATCCCGTCCAAGGCGAATACCATCCCGGACCAACTGTCCCGAGTTCGGGGGGGCGAGGATGACCGCCTCCATCCGGCCATCTTCCGGGCCATTACGAGGCGGTTTGGGGAGCGGACCATCGACCGGTTCGCTTCCCATCATAATTCCCTCTGTCCCGCCTTCAATTCGAGGCACCACGAGCCCCATTCTTCGGGGGTGGACGCCTTCCTCCAGGACTGGACGGGCGAGGCCAACTGGGCCAATCCACCGTGGTCTCTCCTCCCACGGCTCACGGCCTTCCTGCGGCACCATCCAGCGGTGGAAGCGGTGGTCTTGGCGCCGGACTGGCCGTCGGCCATGTGGTTCCCGCGCCTACGACGTCTGGCTTTGGCGGAGCTGCGGATTCCCCGCCGACCGGGCATGTTCACGCCGGGCGATCCATCGATCCCGGCCCGTCTGCCTCCCCCCCGGTGGAACCTCCGAGCTTTTCACATCCGGCCGCGGACCCGGGCTCGGATTCCGACGCGGGACCACCCTCTTCCCGCTCGGACTCGCCGGTCGCGGACCCCCTCCCGGTCGAGGTAATGCCGCCCGATCACCCGTTGTTTGGCTGTGATGGGGACGGCCTGTCCGCGTCCGATCGGTCGTGGATGCAGGGACAGTTTCTCTCCTTTTATACCGAGTCTACGTGGCGATCAATGCATCAGAAGTTCGACCGCTTTGCTGCCTTCTGCGCGGCGCACGACCTGGCCAGCCTGCCCGCGCGCCCTTCCTCCATTTACCGGTACATCCGTTTTCTGCGGGAGGAAGGCCGGGTGGGGGTCCGCAGTCTCCCCCAGTATTTGGCGGCCATTTCGATGGTCCATCAGGCCATGGGCCACCTGGACTTTTCCGCCTTCGATCCCGTCACCCGGCGCCTTACTCGGGCGTGGAGACGGCAGGAACCGGAGCCGGCCCATTCGCACCGGCCGGTTCCCACGGCTCTGCTGCGATCGATCCTGGAGTTCGGGCGGGAGACCGACGACCTGCGCCTCCTTCGCGCGGCCTGCTCGGCTACCTTAGACTTCCTGTTTTTCAATCGGGCCCAGAGCGGCCATTTGATCCTCCTCGACGATATCCGCCTGGAGAATGGCCTGCTGGTGTTTCGCGAGCGCCGGACCAAGCTCTCAGCGTCGACGGACCCCAGCGTGCGGTGCCGGTCCTGGCCCTCGGCGGGCGCCCCTGCGGTGCTTGATCTTTTCCTCCGATGGTCGGCAGCCCGGGACAAGGCGTGCCACGCCGTGCCCACTGGGCAGAGGCGGGGGGCGCCTCCCAGCACTTCTACACGCTCCCGGGGGAGCAGAACCCCTCCGCGCGGACGGTTTCGGGCTGGTTTCCTCTGCTGCAGCAGGCCCTTCCGTCGCCGCCCCCCGAGCCCTTCGATCACCACGGACTGCGCGGGGGGGGCGCCAGCGCCTGCTACGCCTTGGAGGTGCCGGAGGGTCGCATCCGCGCCTGGGGCGAGTGGCGCAGTAACGTTATGTGGAAGTACATCGACGTGTATCGGCTGCCGTCCGAGTGGGACTTCCGTCTTTTTGGTTGGATGACGCTAACGGCCTGCGACTTACACGCCCAGTACGGGCACATCTTCTGCCCGGGCGGTGCGTCATCGGCCCGAGGGTGACCAAGGCATGACCACGCCTTCGCTCCGGAGGAGCTGCACCGTGCCCCAGGGTGAGTGGGCACATTTTAAGTGGGTCGCCAATCGGGTCTTGTACTAGTGAGGTGATGGACACCAAACTGTGTGAGTGTAATGTATTGTCGTGTGGGGAACACGGGGGGGGTTGAAGGAGACCGGTAAGGCAGAAATGGAATTAACTATCCTGTTAATGGGTTTCTGCTAAGGACGCCGATTGGGTGGGCGCGCAACGGCCAGGGCGGGCCGTTCCGCCCTTTGGGACAGTTTGGGCCATCCATCAGCCGGTTTCTGTCACCCCTGTACTCGGGGTCAATGCTGCCCGACGCACCCAAGGGCGGTGGGGTTGATCCTTGTACCTTGGGCGCAGCCAAGGGGACCGGTCAAGCTGGCCCTTGGGTTTGGCGGGGAGTTTGGCGGCAAGTGGGAGCGGCTATTTTAGGCGCGACCCTTGGCTCCCCCCTTTATCTTGTTTCGCACCCGCCCGGCCCACCCGAATAGTGTGAGTTCGGTTAGCTGTGGGATGGAGAGGGCGTTGAGTACGAGGAAAGGGGAGCTGACTCTGGGTTGAGTCACTATCAGAGTGGCATTAAGTACTATGCGAAGCGAGGGCACATTTTAAGTGGGTCGCCAATCGGGTCTTGTACTAGTGAGGTGATGGACACCAAACTGTGTGAGTGTAATGTATTGTCGTGTGGGGAACACGGGGGGGGTTGAAGGAGACCGGTAAGGCAGAAATCAAATTAACTATCTTGCCAATGGGTTTCTACCAAGGGGGACGATGGGAGGGCTGCGCCGGTGATTCAAACGGTGCAGTTTTGAGCCCGGGGTTTATTCAACCCCCGTCCCTTGGGACTTTCGGCCACCCTAGTATAGGGGGTCGGTCAAAGTACGAAAATGCAAGGCGCCGCCAACCTTGGCGCCCTCGGGTTTGGCGGTTCGGGCTTTGGCGGGGCTGAGTGGGGGGCGGCTATTTAGGTCCCCTTCTTTATCTGTTTCGCACCCAGCCCTCCCGCCCTGGAGAGTGGCGTTCGGTTTAGTGGTAGGACAGAGAGGCAGTGAGGGGAGTGAAGTACGGGATTAGGGAGCTGACTCATGGGGTGAGTCACTCACTGAGTGGCATTAAGTACTGGCAAAGCGAAGGGCAAACTTGACGAATGGGGACCTTGGGAACAGTACATTGGATCGGTGGTGAATTGTAAGTGTTTGCCATAGGGAGTACATGACCGGGTGGGCTCAGGAGACCGGTCAGGCAGAAACGTGCTGGAACACCAAGCAGTGATTGCCGGGCCTTCTGCAACCGGCACCCTACCATGACATTAAAAATATCATAGCCAAAACCTACACTACAGGGAGTGGTCTACCGAATATTGACGAACAATACGTCAGATTGTTCTCTGTGGCGTGGAGTCCCAAGCATTTCGAAGGAATTGTGTCCCGGATCTTCCAATTCATAGCAGCTATAGCAAAAGCATTCTGGTCTGTACCGTCATCACAAACTGCGGGCGGACCGGCCTGAACAACGATGCACCCATATAAAAAATAAACAGAAGTCTGTAAAGGTGAGCCGAAATCGAGCACAGCGTGGCCAATTCCCAGGCACACATAGCCAGCTTGACTGTCAGTTCTGTGCTAAAGAGTGTGTCTTCATGGACGTTCAACTCTCCGGCACACAGGCACCTCCAGTCACAATTCCCTCTAGTCCACGCTTCCCAAAGAAGGGCCCCAGTATCTGCACAAAAGAACTCCAAACGTACCAGCACTGAGACATCCTGGGGGCGCAGGGAAATAACATCAGCCAAATCATGAATATTCCCTCCACGTTGCTCATTCCTAATGGCCCGTTACTCAAAAGTCTGCACACGCCCAGCGTCTTTGCATCAAAATGGTCCAAGATTACCCTGCACATCCACTCAATGTTCGCATCAATTGTCGACAGCTCATACCAATGCATTTCAGCCATGCCCCTTGCCAGGGGCACCAGCATCCAAAAATGTACACTCCTGCTGGACAGCACAGTGCTTGCTTGCAGGCACATGCAGGCCACGCCGCTTTCCCAACCAATTGGCATTCACCCAACGAATGTCCCCACAAGTCCCTCCCAACAAAAAACACATCCTACGCTACTGTTACAGCCACCACTTCCAGGCAACGCAACCAATATCTGCACATCCGACGAATAAAAATACGCCCAAATCCAGTGGAACAATGCACGCTCATTTTTCGATGCCCACAATTGTCTGTGAGCGGTTCCATAAAGGGTCAGCTTTCGCCTTGGGATGTTGATGCCCCCGGAGTGTGATCAGCCAATGTGGGGCTCCCAAGGGAAGAGTCTGGTCCAGTTGTCAGTGGCAGTAACTGCATCTCGATGTCCCTACTTCTGTTCCCATCTCCACCAGGCGCCCCACACTGCAGTCCAAACTGAGCACAACAAAAAGGGCCGTCAACATCACTGGTGTTCACACCAAGCGAGAAACAGGTTGGCAGGGACCGTCTGGGTGCATGAAGAAGGGATTTGTGCTGGCAGCAACATGGGAATTGCAACGACTGGTAGCAGGCACTAGACTGAACACCAGCGGCAGGCCTGCTTTCCTGAAACTCGATTCTCATGTGGAGCAACCTCCTGAGGTAGACAACAGGAGATGGCAGTTGTCCATGCTGCATGTGCTCTCAATGTGAGAGGCGAAATTCTTCACTGGACGAATGATGCTAAGTACTCCCTCATCACACCCAAAATGCCCGCGGAATGCAATCCTACTCATGCCTAAATTGAGTTTGTGCATTGATGTGTCTTTGGGCATACTGGTCCCCCAGTTCTCTTACCCAGCGGGCACCACACTCAGGAACACTTAGGCGGCATGGGTGCGTTTATATTCTCAGATGAACGCAATCCAGGTATCAGGCAGGCTAATATCCAGCTGTGTCAACCCAGCAGATCCAAGAGTTGCCATTGTTGGGCGTCTTGATGATGGTTGAGCCTCATATCAAGGCTTGTTCTGTGTTTTGATCATGGACTTGAATGCCATCACTGGTGGAGCACACAGACTGTCATAGAGCCACAGATACCATGGCGTGCATGAACAGGACTACATGGCAACACTTAAGCTTTGCCTTTAATGGCACAGTAGCAACTGAGAAGAGTTGCAACATGCAGAAATGTCTGTTGGCTATCAGGTACGACATGTGCTGCATTGGTACCTGGCGATTTACGTGAGCATGTCCATGTGACGTACTAAACATCCTTTTCAGCAGCACTCCTTGCAGGGATAGATGTTAGTGAGTGCTGCCCTGCCATGGCCACAGGCCGATTCACGAACTGCAGTGACTTGGTGTGTCCTCAACAGCGGCCCAGTACATGCCAAATGAAGGGGTATTGGCATCCAATTGATGGACGGTGAAGTGGGAGATCATGCCCACAAGGGGATCTGTGAGCTGCAGCAATTTGAGCAGCAGCGCTATGCGGACTTCTGTTGTCGATCTCCCCAATGCCTTTGACTTTGCTATGCACATCGCTGCATAACTTTGGCACCTGGGACGAGCTGCAAGCTGTTCGCATGCCTGCCCAGTTTCTGATGCAACAAAGCTCACATCCTGAGCAAAATATTGCGCTGGTGTGCTGTTGTACTGGCAACTTGAGGGTGGAAATCAGTGCTTGGAGTGCAACAAGTCACAGTCTGAAAGTCATTGTGGCAATCCCACAGGAGAAATATGCAGGTCATACAGCAAGAAAGATCCATTCCACTGAGACAACATAGGAGAAGAAAGGAAAACATAGACGAGAAACATAGTGCCTGCCCCTCACTTGCATGTGACCCTCAGGGTCCTCCACCAAGATGGGCAGGGGGCCAGACTCCTTGACCACCCGCTGCTGCTGCTGCGGCACCACGGCAATCTGAGCCGCTCCCAGCTGGGCTGGTGCGCGGTGGACGCCTCGCAGCATCCTGACCTTTTGGCACAGGGCCACACCAATCCATCCCAGCACCACACTCATCACGATGTACAGCAGCATCACAAGTGAGTGCCGCTCCGTGGTAGGTGTGCGGTTTGCTGTCTCAAAGCTGAAGCAATACCTTCCAGCGTAAGTGAATCTCACAGCACCAATGTGGTCACTGCAACTTTCATTCTGGCACCAGGCGTTGCTCCTGATGAACAGATGCGGAGCTGCACAACGGTCCAGGAAAATCCAGCCTGGCTCAATTGGCAGCGGCAGGGACCGTCGCACCAGGCCACATTGCAGAACAAGCGGGAATTGCTGAGTCCTCGACCTGCAGCGCAACCTTGCCTGTTGCAGCCCCAATTGTGGCCATGCACAGTGCTGACATAGACGAGCGATTCAACGATACAATGTTATGACATGGTGAAACATGTTGTACAATGGGCATCGATTGATGAATCAATGAGAAAGATTGTGACATCAGCAACAGATGCATAGTTCTCTTTGGCAATGTCCATGTTCATATTGATTTGCAACCTTCAGTTGGCTCCAGAATTCTTTGTTGAGCAGGGGGTAGCTAATATAACACATTTTCCTTTCTGTTGAACAGATCATACTGTCCAGAATGTTCCACAAATGCGTATTTACAGTGCGGACATCACAACAAACATCAATGCGCGAACATCTTGGTGTGAATTTCACACCAACTGAACCAACGTCATCCTCCAGGATGTGCAACGTACATGAAATTCAACATATACAAAGTGCAACGAGGCAGAGTGCAAGGCAATCACAGCAATTCACAATTCTCATCAGCAGGGTCTGCAACCACTTGCTGCACTCACTCGCACTCGTGGGCAAGGCAGGTGCCAAAGTGATAGCATCCAGGATCGATTGCAAACGACCCAGATGTTTCACTTGCGTCTTCTGTTGAATTGCTGCATTCCATAAGCACGATCCTGTCTTTGGGAGACTGCGACAGCCGAGGGCAGTTCTTTCCACCCCAATTCTCCCTCTCCTCTTGGCTCAAGTCTGTGTCTAGGTGCTGGGCACACAAACACAGGTCCTGATTCTAGGATTCCTGCATCGGTAAGCAGAAATGTACGTGCAGCTGCTGGTGATTCTGCATCAGCCAGCCATGCAACACAATTCTACGTTCTTGTCAATGCAGGATGAGCTGTGAGAAGAATGATCGTGATGTGCCCCTGAATCATACCAGTTCTCAAGAGAACACTGGTGTGTGAATGTGGCTCTTCTTGTTTTTCTGGGTGCATTTTGTTCCTCTTTCAGCCCAGTGGTGGCAGGGTAAAGGATAGCCATCACCAGCCTGAATGTTTATTACTTGCCTGCTCAAATGCATGCCATTGTCGACGATCAAGGGTGCCTCCTGAAATATGGAATTGTGCATCACATACAGTGAAAACCACCAACTGAGGTGTGCCACACAAGGAAACCAGAATTCTGTCTGGCATTTTGTCCACCAGGCATTTCCTGAACTTTTGCCAGGCATCCGATTGCTCACTTTGTTTGGCCGGAATTCACAACTACAGCTTGGACAAAGGGCTTGCGAGAAGATGCTAGTCAGGCAGTCTAAGAAGTCGCCTGCATCATTGGTGCAAGCCGCGGACTGAGGACAACGTGCCAGCAGCAGCAGCTGTTAGTTCAGGCAGCCTAAGAAGCCGCCTGCATCATTGGTGCAATCCGTGGACTCAAAACAACGTGCCAATAGCAGCAGCTGCCCAAGTCGCCTAATCACCAACCACTGAAGTCAAAAAATGGCCGAATTGTATCAAGATGTCCATTTCAGCGTGCTCGGTAATCCCATTTCACGAGTGCAGAAATTGATTCCATGTGGTGGCGAAGCCCGCAGGCCTTTCACGCAAATGCAACAAGCTAGGCTCCTTGACGGCACGACGTGCCGGAGGTGGCCATCCACAGATTCCGAGGCGATCAACGCCAGCCATCGTCCCAAAACTCACGTCCGACGCCGGGGGCCCCATCCCCAACATCGTCGTCCGTCCGAAGGTGATGCGGCAGCGGCGACTCGGAGTGCCATACCCACCGAAACCTTCGCTCCGCGGGCGCGCCGCCTTCGTCGAGCATCCCCAAGCTGATCATGTCGGCGGAGAGGATGGCCAGCGCCAGCGAGAGCAGCAGCGGCGCCCTCGTGGGGGGCCGCAGCGCACGCCGGCGCCCGGCCGGCATCGCCCCTCCCATCTCACCCCGCCGGGGGCCGCTCGGCCGCGGCCGACGTCGCCGAACCTGCGTCAGCCAAAGGCGCCCGTGAGCCCCCGGCTGGCATCCTGACACGCCAACGCAGCATGGCGGAACGGCCATCCATTCCCCTACCGGCTGCCAAACGCAGGCAACAAAAAGTCCACAAGGCGTCGCAGGCTGCGCCCATTATTTTTCCCGCGTGCGGCCGGAAAGGGAGCGCAGCACTGTTCAACTTTTTTCTCGCGGGCGCGTCCGCGTGGCGCACCCTAGGATCGCGCTGCCCTCTGACGACCTCCTCGACCAGAGGCCGCTGGCGGAATCGGCCAAGCCAGGCGTCCCCTGGGGTCGCCGCCCCTCTCCAAACAACAGCCGCCCTCTCGAATGGGGAACACGCGCGCCGCGCTGCCGCTGCCCGTGGCGAGTGCCTCACGGGATCGTCGGCCTTGCTGTAGGCGAGGGCGGGACGCGTGCATTTGGCCAACGCACACGGCATGCCCCACGTAAACCGGGGTGGGGCATAAGGCCCGGAGGGTCCGTCAAATTGAGCGGCGCCTGCGGCCTTCCAAAAAGCCGGCGCGCCATGACGCACGCCCGGGGGTCCACACAAGCGGGCGGCCTGCAGAGGAAGGTCGATCGGATAGTGTGCGCGTACAAGGTGGCCAGGAACGAATTCGTCGACGGCGTGCAGGTCAGTCTGGGACGGCGCGGGGGCCCAAAGGCACCCAATTAGTCGCGCTGCCTTTTCCGTCAGGATCCCTTCTTGTTTCGGACACCCCGAACCCTACAGCACTGACCCACTGACTGGCGGTGGCCTTGTCAGCGGAAGAAGAAGGATCTTCAGGGAAAAGACAGAGGGACTAATAAATTCTCGGGTCCAGAGGCGCGGTGCGGGGCTCGAAGATGGGCACTGATCTGGGATGTGGGGAGATCCGCGGTCGCCGAATCCCGAATGCGAAATGCGTTTCCAAAGAAAAACGCAATTGTGTGGCATGGGCATCTCTCGTTTTTTTGACGACAGGCGGAGTGCTCAAAAGAAAGTACTGGAAGAACGCGTGGCAAATGCTGCCATCCGAGCCTGGGAATTTTCTCAGTTGAAATCAGTGTGAATACGCAAATTTCTCAAAATGGGACCCAACAACCACCCTTGCTTCCTTCATGATGGTGTCATGCAACTTCATGCGCACTGGCTCAAAGTTTAGGGATGACGATAGGGCGATTATGACATGCTTGACGTGAAATTGACGCTCAGACCCGCCTTACCACCAACTCCTATATCGGTAATACTGAATCATACTCCTTGTTAGATGGCGAAAGACTAAACACCGACCTTGAAACCCAGCGCCCCTGGTTCGCCACTGGAATCGTTGGCCATACTACGAGTTTCATGTGTGGATGCTGTCTGAAGTTTGCATGCTGATACTGGCATTATGCAACGCGTGACATTGCCTCATTGTGGTACCACGCTAGTAGAGGCAGGTATTGCATTAGGTAGGTTTCTCTTTGAGGATACCTTTGATTCACGCATGCTGCATGCAGTTGAAACTCTCGAGAGGTTGTTTTGCACACATCAGAAGTGGTTTTCAGTTTCTATTTGGCTTGTGTCAATTCCATGGTTATTGCTTTATCTCCCAGAGCCACGGGTACGGAGCCCTTAGGGTTACTTTGATGCCAAGCGCGATTTCCGTGTCCGTGGATGATACCACGAATGTGGCTGTCGTGGATCGTGTCGTCGCAACGACAAACTCATTGCACTTGCAGACTATGACGCAGAAGTTTGAACCAAATGTGTTGTTCGGAATTTCCAGAATAACACTGGATACGCAAAGTGATTCTTCAGCAATTTAGCACTCTTTATCATATAGTTAACATATCAAAGACGTAGCCGAAATTGCACATCACGTTAGCTAAGCGAACCGCAATTTGCCGGCAAAAAATGCAGCCTGCGCGAAGCGCTGCAGCGCCAAAGTTCTCATGCAATTAGCTCAACGGCAAAGGCGCCTGGCGGTTTCATCTTTTCCAGGCAATCTTGCGTTGGGGGGACTCCGGACGCGCTGGCCTGGACGCTCTCGAGAACAGGGGCACCCTGAGCCTCCTGTGCTGCCCGCCCATCCTGGACCCCGTGGCCAGCATCCGCCAAGGCGCGCTGGAGGCGCTGGCGCAGCTTGCGTCCGGCGACGCGTCGGTCGCGAGGGAGGTGTCGCGCAGCGGGGTGTTGGACACCGTCGTGCTCAGCTTGGGCCACGGGGCCCCGGGTGTGCGATCTGCCGCGTTCGGCGCGCTTGCCGCGCTAGTGGCCACGTCGGAGGAGTGCGCGGAATTGGTTGTGGAGGCAGGTGAGCCGCGGCATGGCGATGTCTCGGCGCGTGGAGCCCGGCAGCGCATGCTGGGCTGTGCGCACAACGGGTTTTTCAATGCGCATAGGTATCCCTGTTCCCTTCGCCATTTGGTGCTTATCATGTGAGGGCTTCGCCTTATAGCACTAGTAAGAAAAGGACCAAATGACACTTTTTGCGAACACATATATATGCATTTCATCAGTCTTCTGCATGCCGAAAACACGAAAATAAACCAACCCCGTGAATTTTCTAATTTGAGCACGTGCTATTTGGCCCTTTTTCCCAGTGTAAGTCGAGGTTCTCTTCAATGAGCGCATTTACATACAGACTTCGCCCCGGCGCTTGGACTCTGTGGGGCTTTGGGCGGAATGTGCGTGGTTTTTGGCGCGACACTGATGCATTCCTGGGTCTTCAAATGGATGCTCCGATTGTGGTGTTTCCATAATCGTCGTAGCGCGGAATGCGGGAAGCCACCTTTTGCCCCCTCTGATAAAGATGCTGCCCCGCAAGTGTCCATAACTTATTACAATTTAGAATGGAGCGCACAAGCACAAGGATCGATGCCGGCATTTGTCGCGAATGGCCTCCGTCTGATGCCAACGTGGGTCGTAAATGAATGTGTCATTACGGCACTCTCTGCAGCCTTGACTGTGGACAAGTATTGGTTCTGAACAAATGACATTTGGATCGTGTTCAGTTGCATGTGCAATGACATGTTCTTCAGGGGCAATGCAAGGTGTTCAGAAAGAGCTGGAGGCTGGAGACTCCACTGCCGCAACCTCCGCGGCGATCCTCACGAACGAGCTTCTGAATGCCAGCCAGGGTGTGGCTCTGCGGATCTTAGATGAGGCACTTATAAAGGATATTATGCAACTTCTAAGGACCTCCGGGCGCAGCCACGTGAACCTCCACACGGCCATATCGACCGCTCTTGGGAGCGCCATGGCTCATACAGCGGAGATATCACAAGTTCTGGTAATTGCATTGGTGGAAGGAGCAAAGTCAAATTGAAAATTCCATTGTCTATGCCGAATATACTAGACAATGTACAGTATATGTGTCCAGCGGGCATAAGCTACGCGCATTGCCGGAACACTTACTCCACGAGGCAAAACAATGATGCTCATCTGGATGAGCATCACTGCGTGATTCCGGGACCCCGGAATCGCGCAGCCTTAATTCCAATGTTGACGTGCCTTCCACTTAGAAATCCACTCTTATTCTTAATTCATGTTTCGACGCCTCAGCTGCGAATTCACGTGCGCAGGCCGGTGAGGGCGCCATCCGGATCGTGGCGGGGCACCTGCAGTCAGAATCCCCCGCCCTGCGCACGGCTGCCCTTGAGTGCCTGTGCCAAGCAGCCAAGCACGGAGGCGACCTGGCGCGTGAAGTGGCAGCAGCGTCGGACGTGGTTCGGTCTGCGTTAGTTTCTGCCGGGGATGCGCTTCAGCCCAGGGTGAGGCGCAGCGCCGCCACCCTGCTCCACGAAATCGCCAAGCACGCTGAGGGAAAGGCGGACGTGAGTTTTGGGAGGTTTGTACGATACCTACTGTGAGGGCGAGGAAACTAAGCAAGGAGTCGTTATAGAAGTGGTGCTGGTTTTGGTATGGCTGGGCATGTCCATACACGGGGACACGGTGCTAAAGTATGGTGAAATAAATATGGAGATACGGTGACTACTAACTGGGGCCATTTCAGCAACTATTTTTGTTTCGAGTGCTTGTCCTGTAAGCCAACTGTTCACGGTATTGCTTCCCGTGCCTGGGAAGGACTGTGCGTGAGCGCACGGCGGACGGCTTCGGTCTTCGCGAAACCTTTCATTTTTCGGGTTATGACGGTGGTGAATGTGATGCAGTGTTTGTTAGTAATAAATCAAATGTGATTATATTGAAAAAATTGCCTTGCAAATTCAGTAAGGGAATGGATCATGGGGCGCACGGACACTGGAAAATGAACGAACAGTGACTGCACTTGTACTTTGAAATAATATTGTGACACCAGGGGGGCCTATGAATCCGCGCATCATCGCTATATCGCGAGCCTGGGGCGTGTCTCCCCTTATCAGAAGGGACCATGGGGATCGCGAAAGCCACAAGGGCCCTAAAATCCTAAAGTCAGAGGCCTAAGGCATGAAAAGCCAGAAAATGACCTTCGTGACCTTCATTCCCGAAAATGAAGGATATCGTAGATTTGTATCGTTTGTGGATGTGCCGCCATGTCCCGGGTCTTTCCTTGAATATTAAGTGCGAAAAATATTGTGACGATGCGGCAAGAAAAATCCGCCCAATGGGGTGAAAGTCATTAGGAACATGAAGCGCTGCATTGCGTTCGGATTAACCTGAACATGCACAAGGACGCGCACCTGCACATACAGCTCTTAAATGGAAATAAATACTCTAACAAAAGTTGGGTGGCCTTGCTTCCTTGGAATACGATACTTGCGAGTAAAATAAGGATGATGCGCCCAGCAACAGGGGACTGTCTGTTGTCCTGATTGAGACCGCAATCTCTCCCAGCTTACTTGCTTATTTGTGTGGACTGCAGAGCTATGGTTTGGTCGGAGGCATCGGCCACATCGTGAAGTTTGCAGAAATCGAGCAGGGCAGCCAGCACTCTCTGCCTGGCATCCTGGCTCTCGGCCATATAGCCACGACTTCCTTGGAGGTGGCCACAGCGGTGGTGTCCGTTGCGGGACAGTGCCTGTTGGAATCGTTGCACAGCCGCTATCCACAAGTCAGGTCCGCGACAGCATGGACAATTGAACAGGTCAGCTATCATGGCCAACTTACAGCTCTTCCTTTGGCTCGGGGTGGCGGCATTTTCAAGCTTCTGGACGTTTATCGCAAAGATCGGTGCGTACCCGGACGGAAATTGAGTAAGGATTCAGAATTCAACATGGGCACCTTGGTGAAGTTATGGATAAATGAATCTTGTGAGGGGCTGCAGTGCCGCAGCCATCTGCTATTTTTGATGGCAAAGTTCGTTGACCACTGGCGCATTGACCTTCTTTCGAAAAGCCTGCATAGTTTGAGCAACAGCATCGGAGCACCGTCTGCTGACTTCCAAGGTTGCCTCTGCAGGGAACTGCCGTGCTCGGATGCGCAAATCAAGAAATCGCTCAAGTCTTTGATACACAATTGCAAAAGCCCCGAGTCCCTGGAGCCCCTTGTCAAAGAGGATGTGCCCGAAGAGATTCTGAAGTCCGTCTTGAAGGAGTTCCTGGCCATGTTGCACACATCGATGGACGCTAGAATGCTGCTAGTCACCAGCGGGGCGCTGCAGCGGCTTCAACACCTCTCCCCAAAGATGGGGCACCGCTGTGCCGCTCTCGGTCACGACATCAACGCCCTGTTCCCCGAACGGTTGGTGGCCTACTATGCGCACCCCTCGCATTGCGACCCCGCTCCCGCGAGAGAGGCGAACGGATCCTCCTCTAAGGCAGGGGTCCAGAGTGGCATGGGGCAGTGAATGCGCCAAGTTGGGGAAGCGTGCTCTCTCCGATGGCCGCGCTGAA
Organism: Ostreobium quekettii; assembly: GCA_905146915.1. Classification (NCBI taxonomy): domain Eukaryota; kingdom Viridiplantae; phylum Chlorophyta; class Ulvophyceae; order Bryopsidales; family Ostreobiaceae; genus Ostreobium; species Ostreobium quekettii. The sequence continues at coordinate 39,880 of CAJHUC010003020.1, read as the reverse complement.
CCATTGGGCGACGTGATTTCAATCTGGCAGAGAGGAACAACGGCGACGGGGCGAGTTTCTGTACAAACAATGACGTTATTTGGGGTTTGGTGAAGAGCGCAGAGGCGCATGTACGAGCTGGTGAGGCAAAGGGATTGGCTTACCAATTCCTCTAGGTCAGAAGCTTCGTGGTTTACAGATCGCGAAGCCGTGTGGAAGCAGTACCCCCACAAGATGAAAACGCTGTCATGTCCAACGCCACGTTCATGGATCTTCCAAAGGCCGAGGCCACGAACAGGGTGTACTCCCAGTGATCGAGGTCGCTGAAAATGACATTGATTTTGTTCTGCAATTAGACGTTTTTGAACGCTTCGTTGCAGAACAGATCGAGCCTGCTCATCAGCGATTGCCGCCGATTGTCGGATGGGACTGGACACCAACATTCGTGCCCGGGAAGTGCGGGCCTCGCCACGGGCAGTTTCTTGATGACTGATTAAACTGAGCCCGCTGGAAAACCTCGTTCAGATCCTATTTGATTTTGTTGGAAAACAGCATGAGGCTGAGCTAAGAATGTGAACATTGTAATTGATAGCCGGCCCAATGGCTTTGGCATGATGCTTCACGGCCCCAGGTGCAGCCCGGGGACAAAAATGGGAGTTGTCTAAATACTGGTCACTGGTCATCCAAAACACTGGTCAATAAGCACTGGTGCTTCAACTGGGTCGTTGATTGAAAGCTTTTCAACCGTTCTGCAGCATCACTCCTTTGGAGTGCACTGGCGCCTGTGTTGCCAAAGGACTGAGCTGCTGCCACATTTGCTGCCCAAACCATCCCAGAAAGGCGTAGATTTAAACCCTGGTCATGTGCGCCATCGTCGATGCCCCTCCGAGGCGATCGGAGGTGGCGAGATTGGTCAATGGACAGGACCTGTCGATAAGCCGACTTGTGCCCGTTTCGAAGCCATTAAGTTGGGTTGGAGATGGCAGAACACGACCTTCATCTTATTCTCACGAGAATGCAGAAAGTTGAACGTCCAAGGGAGTTCTCCACCCAGGCCGAGGACGGTTGGGGCATGTCCTTGGCGTTGCTTGGCGTAAGATTGGTACGACGATTTAAAAGCAAGTATGGAATTTCATAGGGCCGCGGCTCCAGGCTTCAGATTCCGCCCCTCTTAATACGCCAATCTGACGTCATGCACAACGGAATGCCCGTTGTGGCACTATTAAGAGATTCCGCGCGGCTGAACCGGCAGGCATCAATTACTTGGGAGTTTGGACCAGCTGACAGCAGCACCTCCGAAGTTAGAGAAGTGAACACCCGCTTGGATGGCCCGGGGCCAAAAACACAGGAATTAGAGATTCCGCGTTGACAGTCCTTGCTGTCCGTTTGCGTTCCAAGGGTGAGGCCCTTCTCTGGACAACTCGACTCACGTCGCGCGGCCTCATGTGGACATTTTCTAATCTAGAAAATGTCCCAAATGCCGCATTCGACGACCGAGTCCATGTGCCTCAGAGATTTACGGCTTTTGCAACCACCAGAGGCTCGACGAAGGAGGCAACATTTACATCTTCCAACTACTGCGAGACTGGATGCCCCTGAACCAATGTGGAATCAGCAATGACTACAATAAAACTGTGCCAAAGAATACCCAAAATCCCCCCAGAGGCGCTGAGCACGGCCCCTCCTGGAGGGGCGCGTGCGTTCGGGGAAATTTGTGGACAAGTCACGGGCAAAAACTTGTGTCGTGGACCAACTCTGTCCCTCTCGAATTGGATCTGGCCAGTGTGCAACCAAGAGGTCCGCAACGTGTGTGCGATCCTCCAGGGCTTCTGCATTTCTAGGCCCAAACAATATCTGAAAAATCTACAACGTTTCATTTGCGGCGCCCGGGAGCATGCCGTCCAATCATTCTGGCGCTCCTAAGCGGCCCACAGCCCGCCATCATTGTCATTACTTCATGAAATAATATAGCTGAACCCGTCAGCACAGAAAGCGTGCTGTGGAAAGCGGCTCCAGCGTCAGTGCAGACCAATCCATGGACCACAACCCTCCCTTGGCCCCACTGGCGTGCACCCACAGCCTCTTGCGAACCAATACACTTCCTTGATCCCTTGAATGCGATAATACAGCTACAACCCCGACCCTAGCCACTGAGCTTGTCAGATTGATCCCGTGACTCCCCCTGCTCCGCACCAAGTTCAACCTTTGAAAAATCCGAACTGTCTTCGGCATCGCACTCCCGAGGAGTAGAAGCCTCCACGCCTCTCTTGTCCTTGTCACTCCAATCGAGCCTCCGGCGGAACATGTAAATTAAGAGCGTCACCAGACCCACTGATGCCCCATATCCCGGCCTGTCCTTTGCGCTGTCGAACACCTCGAAGCTTTCCAGCCCTCTGGATGGTCCTGGGTTGTGCCCCGGCCCCTCCTCGTGGGTGGAATAGCACGTCGACCACCCAGGGGATAAAGGTGAAGGCCGGGACAGCTCATAGCTGCTGTCTATCTCCTCGCACCGATTGTCCAGCACAGATGAGTGCGTGCTGGAGCAGGCCATCGTTTCACTGCCAGTGCGCAAGGGAGAACACACCGACGTGCCCCCCTGCAAGCATGGCTCCAAAGTTTGTATGTCCTCTTCGACGATCATGCCCATGTCCACTGTGGCATAGGGCTTGAGAGACACCAGCGACGCGTTTTGTGCACACTCTGCGGCACAAACAACGTTGTCACATCGTGTCGCTGCACATCTGAACTTTTTGGATGCCTTGTGGGCCAGCGGTCCCTGGCCCGCATTTATTTCCCTGATAATATCATCGTGCACCTTGCTCCTGCGGCGTTTCAAGTCCCACTTGAAAGAAGGTGGCTGGACTGATGCAGCGGGACGACTCAGGCTCCTTCCCATGGATTTCACCTGCACGTGCAAGATGGCAACGCTTAGAGGAGTGCACACACGGTTACATGCTGGCGACAGTTCAACAGTGCACATCGCTCCACCAACCAGCTCCCAGCTGATGAATACCACGTGTTTGACTCACTGCCACAAACCGTGATAATGCCATCAGCAACATCCACAGGGAGGTTACAGCACAGCTGGTGGGTCCCGACAGACTGGAAACTGCAACTTGGCACCGTCCCGATCGCCTAACCATCACACATTCGGAGGTCGTGCCGGCCTTGCCCATTTCTGGCTGCACACACAGTGAAGGCATGCCAACAGCAACTTCTCAACTGGCAATCTGGACAACACAATTGGCTGCCCTCCTCACCTTCGTTTCAAACAGCTTGGCCACCTCATCGCCCCTTGCAGTGCGAAACAATTTCTCCATAACACTGGTGAAGAACGTCCGTTCCTCGTCCTTGGCCATCGCCAGCCACTGGGCAAGGGCCGCCCTGTCGCGCCAATTCAGCACATCGTACAAAGGCAGGTCTTCAACTTTTTTCTTCAGGTAGAAATCATTGTACAGGGCCGTGGCGAATTCCCGAAAGTGGGCTCTTGTTTCTGCATCTGTCACAGCAAGGAAATCCACCAATTCTGGGAAACGTTCAACGAGGTTCCTCCAGAACTTGGCCTTGTTCCCCATGGACAGGTATGATGTCTCTGACTGATCAGACATGAAGGCTTTTAGCATGTCTGTCAGCTTGTCCCAATCCTCTATGTTCTTTGGGGTCGTCACCAGTGCTCGGTACAAGAAGCTGGGGTCAAAAGTCCCCAGCAGCTCATGACTGACCTGCGAGGACATGGGACACAAATGTGGGAAACTCGACTGGGCAACACAGGCACTTCATGCGCCTGGCAAGAAACATGAAATAGGTACAGAAGAGTACCTCAGAGGCAAAAAAAATATGAACACAATGCAGTCTATCATGCTTATGGACAGCAAGGCTGCACCGTGGACTGGGATTCCATGATAGACACAGGTGGGGCTTCTGAAGCAGTTGCGGATCTTAGTTGAAAGGAAAAGGCTTAATTTCAGCTGTGCATCATCCTTGGTCGTACACAGCGCCGATGGCAGTCCACCACCTCTTTCTAAGCTTGCTCCTCAGATGGCCCAGAGGTGCTGCAATGCATGGCTTGCAACTGAGCAGAGCACTATTCCTCACTTTCTGAAGCCAGCCACCACCACCACAACAAAGGGAGAAGGGGGGAGCGAAGGGGGTGGGGGTTCAACCCGGTCCCATACCTCTGAGCGTTGTTGCTTCTTGGAGTCGATCAGTTTCCACTTCTCCTTATCCAGGATGACTCGCTCATGGAGGTGCCTGACTTTCTGGAGGTGGTAAAGGCGCCTAGTCTCCCAAAGAAACATCACAATGAACACAGCAAACAGCAAGAACAGGGACCCCAGCACTATGCCCTCCAAGATCTGTCTATTTTCCTCTAAAAGGTTGTCACTGAAGAACATGACGCCCCCAAAGGCCTCAAACATGAGTGCAATCAGCAGAAAGCTGAACAGGATGTCAAGAAATGAGTCCACATAGGGAGCGGTGTACACATGCAGCATGAGGGACGCATTGATGATAATTGCCAAGGCTCCTGCTTGGAAAGCTGGGTTGTTCACAAAGACAAGGACCACCACGAAGAGCAACTTCCTTGCCACAACAATCAGGCTCGTCCAGAAGTAGTCCAATTCGAATCTTCGGTAGAGCCAGCCATAACGCCGAAGGTTCACTGGGTCTGGAAATGACTGCTCTCGATTCAGGACCCAAAGCTTCCAGGACACAAAGCACAGGTACCCACCCGTGTAGACCACTGACCCAACCACACCCAATTTTACGATGTCCCTGTGTTCTGAGGAGCCACACTCTATGTCTGGACTAGTTCGCAGGACAGACTGCTTCCCAATGTCTTCGCATTTGAAGGCGTCGAAACAGTACTTTGATATTGTGACATAGGTAACCTCCAAAGATGAGAAGAAGGCAGCAATCGTAAAATCCAACTTTGCGAGCAGCTGATCCCTGTTCTCCGGCACGTTGACCAGCCAGTGGAGCCAGTGCGAAGAGTGTATCATCTTCCGTCGTTCCTCTGAGCACCTTCTGTAAAAGCTGTACATCATCCACGACAACAAAAAACCCACAATGGCCAGCATGGTCATAATGAGGGGCAGCAGCAATTGAACGATGAAATTTTGCTTGTAGCTCCAGGGGAGTAGGCAGCTGGGAGACAGGATATCAACATCGAAGTCGAGAATGTTCGCGATGTTGAACATGAAGCTCAATTTTACTGGCCAGTTGAGGTCCACCTCCCCGATGATGTTAGCCAGCTGTGCCCAAGACAGCAACATGTCCAGGGAAGCAACGTTGTTGGACACAACGACGTTGAGGATGTACCATGCAATCAGCAATGCCACCACCATAAAGCCAAACACAAATGCTGGGAGGCACTCGTGGCAATTGCCAAGGAAGTTATAGTACTCGTCTTGGCAGAAAGAGCACAGCCTGTGAGGAGAACACACAAACACAGGTAAGCCACAGGAATCAACACTGTGTTCACATCACAGTGTTCATTCACCATTTTGTGACAACAGGAACTTGGAACAACAAGCTCTGCACAAGGCCAACTGCTTGCACAACCAGCACGTTTGATCCTTGCCAGGAGTTTCAGCTCTTGGGCACCTCTGTGCAGCAGCCCTGCAAGCTCAAACCAGCTCAGGGATGGCGACAAACAATGAGAAAAGCACAGCAGGAGAAAGACATAATACTGTTACCCTGCTTCGTATCCAAAGCATGCCTGCCATGCTTATCAAGCCACTCAACAGTGGCCAGGGCCATCCACCCAAACAACCCTGAACAGCGTGGGTTGATTATCACATTGCCAAAGAGACCTGTGCTGCTCCAATGGGCCTACATGGTTTGATGTACACAGCTACACAACTTGGCATGCACACTCACACACAAGCAGAAATATCACATTAAGTGCCTTTTTGTATATGCATCCTGCTTTGGATCCTTTTCTATCGATGCAGGCACCAACATCACATCAAGGCAGCACAGCTTCTGCTGACAGGTTGTTGGGGTTGAGTGTTCAAGTGCTTGATCTGTTTATGGTTTCCAAAATATCTCTCCACACACATGCAAAACGCACCTTCCTGTGTGGCCTGCCTTGCACTGCATTGTGAGGTCGCATCCTCCGAGGCACAGGCTGCGAGGTTCACATTCATAAACCTCCTTCGTTTCGGCCTCTATCCAGAAACCAGCCTCAGGGCAAATGCCACTGTCACTGCTCAATGTCACATTGACGCCCCCCGCACACTTAGCCCCTGTTGGGCACTCATAACATTTCTTTCCTCTGTTATCTCCGTCTGGGTGGTAGTAGGACTCCTGGCAGACACACGACTCGATGCCAATGCCCCTTGTGCTGTTTCCACTCAGCTGCGTGGTTGGTGGGCACACCTGGCAGCTCGTCGCACTCTCCCAGTAGTGGCCAGGAGGGCATGAACGACAAGAGAGCTCGTCCTCCTGGTAGGTGACTTCACCCTCAGGGCATGTCTGGCATGGTTCAAAAAAGTGCTCTGCCAGTGTGGACAGAAACTGCCCACTGATGCAGGTGTTCCTGTAGGCATTATCTGCAGGCATCTTCAAACTTGCACTTGCTGCTTCAACTGGCAGAACGGCAACAATGTTCTTGTGAGCTTGTTCCCCCTGTTTCCCCTGTTTCACCTGGATCTGCGTCGTCACGGGGTCCATCCCAATATTCCTTTGGAACTCGTCAAATCTGACCTTCCCAAAAAAAGTATCCATATTCAGCCCCTTCAGTGCCAACCTGACCCTCTCATACCCCGTGTTGCTGTTGACCTGGTCATCGCAAATCAAATTTGGGCTGAACAGCAGCCCATCTGGGTTCCCTTTAAAAGCCAGGACGTCGCAGTTCTTGAAGGCGCTTTTGATGGCTTCTGTCAGTGTGTAGGCCACTGCAGAGGCCCCAGCGGCGAGCGCCGAGGGCGTTATCTCGAAAATATCTTTGTATCTGTCTCTGTAATCTTGAGTACTGCCAAAGAAGCTGTCTTTGTACTGCACATCTGTGGACCACTGCGCAGCACTCAAGATGCTATTTGCTGTGATGGGATCCAGATCTGCCACAAAGTCTTCCCTCGTTGGCCCTGAGGTTAGAAAGAACGTCCTTAAGGGGTACCTGCAACAAACAATTAGAAATGCACATAAATCAGGTCGCCGTTTCAAGGACAGAATACGAGAATCAATGTTGTGTGCCTCACAACATGGCATGCACTTGCGTGGCCACCAGGCCGATCTGCCTTGCTACACAGCTATGTTTCTGCCTTTTGAGACGGCCTGGCGATGCATTTCATATTGGCTTCGCCCCAATTTCCTGGCATGGGCTTGCAAAGCACCACATAGCTCAACTTTGTGGTCCAACCATGCTCCTGGATGTACACCAAATGGTATTGTGGCATCTCGATCACGATGTGCTGCTGCCTGTTTCGCTGAGTCACACAATTCAGATCCCACTCTAGACGACAAAATTGCAGCTTTCACTTCTGTAGTTTTCAGCAGAGGTGCCCCTGGTAGCCTTGGCACACTCTGCGCACGGCAAGCAAACACTCCGCCAACCTGCCCCTGGTTTTCGTCCCGCCTAGCACATATTGCAATTTCACCGGAAAATTTTGTTCCCTCGTCGCTGCCGGACAACCCCCGCAACCTGACAGGCCGGTCACGGAACCACCCTAACAGGTGTGCGTCCCATCCCTCCAATTCATGCGGCACGGACAAAGGTAAAAACACAGCCCCCCAGCCTCCACCAACAACCACACCTTCGATCAAAAACAGGTGCCAAAGCACCAACACAGATCCCAACCACGTCCTGCCCGTCAATCCATTCCAATCCCAGTCCGGCCCAGCCGGCCACTGCGACCCTCGATCCCCCCACAACTCACCTGGCCTCGTGCAGGGCTTCGAACAGTCGCCTCCCCTCCGGCAGCAGGGCGCATGCGATCAGCGCCTCCGCTTGGTTGTCCCTCAGGCTTCGGACGTACGCCCTGAACCAGTCCGGGTCGCCGTCCACCTCCGCCTTGGTGTAGTTTATCACCGGCGACAGCAGGTTGGGCGTCAGCACGTTGACCGTCCGGCGGAAGCGCGACAGGTACTCCACCGCCTCGTCGCAGGTCGTGTTGGTGAAGATGTTGTCCGACTGGCGCACGATCGCCACGCGGCTGATCTGCTTGAGGTTCATGCTGGAGATTGCCAGCTCCGTGTAGCGCCGGTTGGTGACCGTGACGCCGAAGACGTTGCGGTACCCCTCCTGGTACACCTCGTCCGGCCCCACACAGCAGTGATAAAGGATCCTCCCTGCTGCGTCGCTGATATTCGACTCCGAGATCGCAAACTTGGGGTGGGAGCCGAACATGAAGTGCACAGCCTCCCCCTGGAGCAGAGTCTGCACCAGGGCAGTGTGGTTTTCCTTGTCGTTCAAGTCGTCCAGCGCGGTGAACTCGAATCTGAAGTGCACGGCGCCGTCCCTGCCCTCCACCTTGAGGCCCCGCCCGTCCTCCAGGGCGTTCACCATGTCCAAGGCCAGCTGGTAGCCCCGCCGCGCGTCCTGCATCGTCCGGGTCTCATTCACGCTGCTGAGCACGGCGCCCACGCGGAAGGCCGCGCCCCCGGCCCCATCCTGCGCACCAGCGCGCGGCGATCCCGCTAGCAGCAGGGCCCCCAGCAGGGCGATGGCCATCCCGGGAAGGCGCACACGCGGCCTCGCCATCATCGTCAATGTGTAGTTGAACCCGCCCGACGCGCCAGGCAGCGATCCTGCCGCCTGGGCGTTCGGGTCAGGGCTGCCGCCAGCTGGAGCGGAGCCGCGGATGGAGGAGCCAGCAGTCCGCGGTGTGCCTTCGCGTCCCCGCCTGGCCCGTGGGGGTGGCGGGGTGGGGGTTGGTGCCCCTCACGGTACCCACCCTGCTCCAAAGTATGGCGCCTGCAATGCAGCCACGAGGGTTGGAAAGGGGGGTTGAAGATGTTGCCCCGGCATCTGACCGACGGCGGCAGGCAGCTGACCGACTGGCGCCGCCAGCCTGGAGCGCTGATCACAGGATAGGGTCGACCCGTCCGGCGGGGAGCGCCCCGGCGCCCCCGGGGGTGTGGCGGGGGCGCGGGGGGCGGCGAGTAGCGTCCATACGACAAAAGGTGCTCGGCATCGTGTGGCGGCTGGGAGGGCGAGGCGCGGGCGGCGAGCCAATGCCGCAGCCTCAAACCGGCAGTCGATTCAAGCAGGGGGAGGGAGGGGGCGGCTGGGGGTGGCCGATCAAGGCGCGACAGAGCGTCAGCAGCGCGGCCAGCCACCGTCCAGATTGGGAGCATGCGTGTTGCGGTGGACTGCTGAACGCGCGCCTATTTGGGCAGGGGACGGCCAGCGGGGGCCGGGAATGCGCGACGGGCTCGAGCTCGGGCACTTGCCCAACGTGGACAGACTTGGGCCCGTGCCCTGCAGCGTCGGTAAACGACGGTGGCAGGGCGCGTTGAACGGGCGGTGGCGGTGCACAGCTCCCGATTGCGCGCTCGCCGACAGTCGGCGGTGCGCGCGGTGCGTTGCGCACAGCGCTGGGAATGACGCGGACCGCCGGGAGCAATTACGATGAACGCAACTGTTCAGAGGCGCGAAATGCCTATTGCCGCCTGCGCTCAACGCATGCTGCAGAATTGGTCAACACCACCAGTTTCATGCGAGCGCACAAGTGACCGGGAGGGACACACCATCAACTCTCTGTGAAGCAGTCTCTGCAATGCTCTGCCCACCCAGCGGGGGTCGGAACCGCGGCTGGGGATCGAACCTGCGGGTACCTAGGGAGTAGACCTGCCCCACCGCGTGACGCCCCGGCTTTGAACTAGCGCCGCGGCAGAGGCTCTCTTCTGGGCGGCTGGCCGCGGGGGCCGTGGCGATCTCGCGGTGTGCACGACACCACACGCGGGCCGCATCAAACGGATACTGCAGGCTTTTCGTCGCAGGGCGACCGTCCGTTGGTCGCTCGTTGGGAAAAATAGGGGAACTTGACGCAATCATAGTCTGTACGATTCCATGTGGTGACGAACTGGCTTTCATGTCGACTGAGGCGTGCGAGCGACCCTCAGCCCCAGCAACCAAGACTCTGACATGCTGGTGCGGAGTTTGCAACTCAGTGCGCCTGAGGCCAGAGGGCCGTCCCCATTAATGCGGCCCAGGCTGGTCAAACGCAGGGTTTGACTTGCATGCGCATCAGCGCGTGCAAGCACATGCGAACGCCGTTGAGGCGTAGAGAGGGGGTATCTGTGGGGGGCAAGGCAATGTCGAAAAAAGCCACAGGGGGGCAGCGCAGTTGCGAACTGAGGAAGGGACCCTGCACGGCGGTGCTCTCGGGCGTTCCGCCGCGCTGTAGGCACGGTTGCGGGGGTTTGCAAACCTGTTTTGTTGGGCGATGCACAAGGTTCCCCGGGCACCAATCATGCGCTGCTGGCAAAACTTGACGGGCTTGCATTCGCCACCGCGCTTGCCCGTACGCGGCACTAGCGCACCCTGCAGCTGTTGGCGCTGCAGGGTAATTCAATTCGGGAGTACACGACGAGCGGGTAGGCGGTGCCGACAGCCTGTGCAAGTCCGTTTCAAACAGCAGTTGAATGTGAGAACATTTCATCCACGGGCAGGCATTGTGAGGCATCAGCGGTGGGCTGGTCATCGTCGCTCTTCGTTCATCGACCTCGGATGCGACCAGCTCGATTGCAGGCGCTCCATGGAACCGACCAAGGTTCGTGCATATGTATCACTGGTCAACGGCGGCGGCTGTTTCCCAGATTTGAAGGTCAGCTACTTGCCTACCCGTCGCCCGTCACCAGCACCACCACCGCGCACCCTCTGGTCGCTTAACGTGCGTGTCACACCTCCGCAGTGAACCCTCCGAAGTTTCCCGGCTTGGAGCCAGTCCGTCAGCTTTGCTCCTCGCCCTCGACCACTCGCTGGGCCCACATTGCCCGGGATCAACGCCCACAGCCCACAATCATGGGCTGCGCTTCCAAACACGTGGCTGCTGCGTCGGACACGCGCCAAACCCGAAGCGCTGGCCCAGTGCTCGTAAACGGCGCCACCTACCCCCCTCGGCCCTGTGGGTCCCCGCGCCCAACGGACAGACAACGATGGGCGTTACCGTCCACTGTGCGTAGCACATTGCGCCCCAAACGGCATCAGATCTGATCACGATGGGCCGTAGAAGAGTGACGCGAATCAAGGGTACGCGGGCACGCGCGCCTGGGCGCACTGATTGGCCCAAGCCCCCCCGCGGTCTGGGCCCCTGGCTCCGCTGCCGCTTCCGTCCAGCGGGCCGGCCGGACGCCCACCCATCGCCCACCCACCGCCAACGCCATCCGTTCCTAACGCGCGCCGCCATTCCGGCCAACAAGGACGACCCTCCACCGCGTGCACATTCGCCCACGCGCGCCCCAGCGCTCGCTTGCCCGCACCAGCGACGTGATGCTCAACGGCAGCGAGCGAAAATCCGCTCCTCAGCATATGCAGATGCTTTCCAGCCCCTCCCCCCCCACCAAACTCTCATTTTCTCCAAACAACGTCCAACAGGCTCGAAAGAAGCGCACCTGAAGTCCAACTGTGTGGGCAATCGGATTGGCTGCGACCGAGCTGGTGGTCGATGGATCGGCGTTGGGCGGTCGCTCCCCCTGGTTGCCGCCCACCTCTGTCCGCCTCCTCCGCGTGGTGCCGTTGCGCGAGAGCGCAGGCGCTCCACCCACGCGCTCCTGCCGGTCCACACCTCCCTGTCGTATACCAAGGCACTTTGTGGAGACGTACATTCGTTTTGAAAGCGCCGCCACGCAGGGCTGTGATGCGGTGCAGGGGCCATGAGCAGATGACACACCTGGCGTTGCTGCCACCAGTTCACGCAGGGCGAAAAGATCCGCGATTTCTTTTCGTCGAGGCCAGCACAGGGTCGTTCACACGAATCGCGATGGAGTTTCTGGTCGGGAAAGACTCATGGAGCAAGCAAAAGTCGTTGAATTGTGGCTATGGGGACTTTGGCTCCGAGAGCCCTGGGGAAACGCTCAATGAAGTGGCTAATGTGCACATTGATCTTTTCCCAAGGGCCCTCGGAGCCCAGGCCCACGTGAGCTCGAGGATGGGGTGTGTTCGTGTCGCCAATAATGGGTCTCATCAGCAAACATAATATCTTAATGATATTACTCGGTGGGCGGCCCGTGAATTGTAGAAGTGGGGAGAGCGAGTGTCGACAGCCTTAGCACCTTCACTAATATGACCATCACTCAACAGATTGGCGCGTAGTAAGGCGGGGCGACCCAAAAATCATCAAGCAGAAGTGCATATATTCAGCACATTAGTGCTGTGAAGGTTGATCTGAATTTGGATTTGAAAGCATCAATCGGCTGCAAATCAATCTTGCAACATGCATGTGTCATCCCCATTTCATTTAGAACTTTTCAAGAGGCGCTTGATAAGGAAATGCGTCAGTAGATGTTGTTTTGGTCACGATTTGGCCGACTATGTACTTTATGAACGGGACCCACGTTTATGATGGAGGGGGCCTGCCCCCGTCGTGCAGCCGGTGTGTGTGTGCGTGTGCGTGTGGAGGCGCCACGTGGCTGTGTGATGGGAATATGACCCGCGGGGCTTTCTGTGGCTGCTGACCGCAGGAAATGAGGTGTGATGGACCGTGGCGACGCGGTGGTGTGATAGGAAGATCCCGGTGAATCAAAAGATTCTTTCACATTAAGGGTGTATAGTGTCAAGTGTCAGGCGCCTTGGGCGGATACCAGTGCGGAGGGCGCGAAGAGCGCCAAAGGGGACGATGCATTGTTGACTTCAGCATGGCAGCTGTGACAAAGACAGTTTGTGGTTTCTCTGGCCTCGCGCGGCGGTTCAGGCATGCGGCCTGGCTGCCTGAGTCCCCTGGCTGTGCCCGCCACGTGCGTCATGGCCTGAGCGCAATAGCGCTCGTTCATTTCGAAGGTCGCGAACATTCTGGGCCGTTCTTGAGCCGTTGTCTTGCCGTTGACGACCAACATTTGAGTGCGGTCTTGCTGCCGGCCAAAATCGGCCAATCATCATCGCTGCACAGCTGTGGCAAGGTGGAAGGAAGCCCTGCTGCGTCATGCGCTGCCGCATTGTAGACGGGGCTGACCTGGTCTGTGGTCCTAATTAGGTTATAACCGACGTTATTGACTTCATCGACATTTGAGGAGCTGCTGCTGACGAAGGCAGGCAGGGTCGAGGGGTGGCGATCCCTGAACGGGAATCGTATGCTCGAGTCCACGGCAACGGTTTACAGCCGAGGCAAAAGGACAACAGACGTTCTGTCCTTTATACCCAGTCCGTCCATCAACATCCTTAATGCAATCCCTAGTGCTTTGTCATCTTTTCATACATTCAGTTATTAGTAACACTCAATCAGTTCTAGCCGTAACACTGCCATTGATTATGGAGCTCTGGTCGGCAGTTTCAAGCGTTTCTACAAGGACGTTTGCATGCGTTGGCCAACTGCTGGTCATCTCCTGCACGTTTGAGACAACCATCTGCTGCCATTGCCATTTTGGGGTGACGATCGTCATTGTGGCAAGCTGCGTTTCGTGGGGAGCCAATTCGCGCAAGGGGGGACATCTTGATCGTTCAGCGCACTCTCAAACAAAGTGGAGCTGAGGCTGTCGACGTGTACCAGCTGCCCATGAGTGTAGGAGAGGGTTTTGCATGGCTCCCATGGAGACCATTGACATGTGGGATGGTCGTTGCGCCATCAACGGGGATTGGATGTTGCAACTATGGGCATGTGACCATCTATGGCTGTTGGGTAATATTGTAGCTGTTGTATCCGAAGGGTAGCTACCCTTAGATCGTTTAATCTTCCACTGCAGCGCACATCCGGAAGTTCTGCTGGCCATATGGCCGGTGGAGGTCAACAGGTGATGTTCGGCAACATGTTGAAAGTCGAAAAGTTGGCGAATCGGGATAGGCTCCGTGCCTTGCAAATTCTGGAATTCGCATTCTGGGACGTGTCACAACGCTTGGAGGTCAAGTCTTGCCCATAATGACCCCGACGACCGGATGTTTTGAGCTGGCTCAGATATCAGCATTGCGCATGCAATGCACTCGAGGGCATGCAGACACCAACTTCTCGGCAGGCCTGATTCGGTAACGGCAACCAATGTGCAAAATCGCAGCTGCCGCTTTCTGTATCTAACACAGGATGACATAGCCAAGCCACAAATATGCACAATAAAGCAGTCAGTCTGCCGAATTTGATCCAAATATAAAGAAGCAAGCAAACGATGCCCCTGCCTGCATCAAGATGGCACCATCATTCAGGACACAACTGTCAGTTACTGATTGTGTGGTACAACCATTCTTCCTGTTGTCGTCATTTACTCTTCGGTCGAATCTGGCCCTCAGCGCTGGTGGCCCTGGATCACAAAAGCTCTGCGACTTTCAACTGTCAGACTTCGCTGCAGGCACACTTAGCTTGCGACTTCGCGTTCGCAGCGCCAAAAGTGAAGGTTTTCCATCCAATGCAGAAACAAAACAGAATATTCAACGTTGCATTGCAAATTGCGTTTGCGGTCACTGACGCCGGCGTCCTCAGAAGGTCCTCCCAGCTGGGCTTGTGAAATGCGCCGTCAAATACTCTATATTGCGCATACACGCAGTGCGTTAACGCACAGAGTTTCAAGTAATGAAATACGGGGTATGCTGTGTGCATATGCCATGCGCATATCCTTGAAGCAACTGGCCTACACGGCGTTAAATGCAGCAAAATGCGAAATAAGACTGGAACTATCTTCACAAGTAAAGCTCCTGCGCAAAGCCATCACCCGTTGGCCACGGCACATGGGGAGATAGGCGGCTGCAGAAGCAACGCCCCGACACTGGCGATTGCAATGATGGGTGCATTGCCATGAATGTAGCGCCGAGCAATGCTGCAGCAAATGTCCATGTACGCATATTGACAAGTGTTGATGTGTTTGTCAATATTGCAGAAGTGCTGATGCTCAGACTCTGTTGCAACGATGTCCGCCATTGCATCAATGACAAGGCACCTACAATGACGCATTGATTTCTACCTAAATAGCAAATGGTCTCCCCCACGATAGGCGGACCTGCCCAAACATCCGACACAGATTATACCTTTTTCTGCCTTCAACCGCAACAGCTTTCTTACGTCATCGCCGAATTAAGCAGCGTCCCTTCAGAACATTTTGTATTTTGCCTTGCGCGCATGCCTTACAAGCAGCATCTGTGCTCCCATGTCAAGCTTGGCAACACATCTGCAGTCTATCCCCACCTGGTCGGTTGCTGATGCTATTCGCGTACCAATCCTTGAGTTGATCCGGCACGTGATCACTGCATTGTTGACAGCTGTGTGTGCAGATTGTGCAATGAAATGATCTGATGGCTCTGTGCTAATGCAGGCATGGCGTGACGGGGCGTACATACATGCACGTGCACACATGTGACATTGGATTATGCGAATAATGTACCCTGCCAGTCGGCCGAATCAAATCCCACATGGCCTGTCCCACGACCGACTTCTCACCCCGCCTGCCAGGCCCCAAGCATAGATACTAACGAGAATGAAATAAGAATAAAGTGAACAAAATCCCACTGCGAAGAATAAACAATCATGCGCCCTGATGGACCACCACTCACACAGCGACGCGCCCTTTGACAACCAACCAATGGGTGGGGTGGCTGCCAGGGAACTCCAGCCTTAACCGAAGGCCTAGCATCGTGTTTGGGCACAAAAATTTCCACGACGTGGGGCCATCTACGCCCCCCTTTGTCCGCCGCGCCCACTGTTGGTACGTTTTGGGACTTGCAAAGTTCTTCTCCACTTTCGGCAGCACAGGGCAGTATTCCACGCCACGGTTTCAATACCAGCGAGCACAGCTGGCGCACCCTGCCCTGCAACACGCCCAATTCGGAATTGAAGAAAAAAACGCATGCCTTGATGCGCGCCGTGGCCAGTTACCCCCAAGTTACCCCCGACCTGGCTGCGATGTGGCCACCACAAAGAATTCCCACGCTACCTACCAGGCGTGAGCCAAGGCCACTTGCCCACCATTTAGCTGCCCTGGAGATACATGGCATGGACGCATACCCCGATCCCACCTAGCTCCATCGGGTGGACGCCATACACACTCGGCACAAAACTGCCCCGCAAACCGGCCCTCTGCCATACCGATACTTGGCATCAGCACGCACCTGTCTACCCACCCAGTGCCAAGACATCATGCGAGAATCGACCTCCCTTGCAAGCCACCGAGCACAGACAACATAAAACAGAACACAGCACCCACACCATTCACATTGGGCTTCTGTCATTCAGTGCACATGTCCATTGTTGACACAAGCAACAAACAGAAAGACACGGGCAGGAGTGCCTGCAGGTTCCCTCCCATTCCAAAGAAATCAATGCAAGATAACACGCATCACTCTCAGCAAGCCGGGGCGCCCTTCCAACAAGATACCCCTGTACATGAAACACATCAGCCCAACTGGCTGCAGGTCCCAAGGTCCAGGATATTCCCAAAGCCCTGCTGCTGCCCCCAAACAGGAAATCTTACACAGTCTCCCAATATCCCCCTGGCCCAAGCCACTCATATTTCGCCACCTTTAAGCGTACAAAGACACACCACATCCTTTGGCCCACATGAGGTCAGCAAACTGCACAACCGACCATGGATTGCGTTGCCTAGCAACAGCAGCACTGAGCAGCAAGTCAGCGATCGTACGGTGACACCCGATGCACATGGCTATGCCGCCTGTCAGCTCCACCAGCGCCTCTGGGGTCTTCCTCCCTGTGACTGCGGCCATTCCCATAATCACGCCGATCAGCATAGTAGTCACTCTCAACCCGCTTGTAATCTGCAGCATCATACGCTGACCGGCCCCCTTCCATCCGGCCATAGTCGTATGCCCGCCTGTCCTGCTGCGTGTACCCCGCATACTCTGCTGTGCGGTCACTGCGGCCATACTCACCAGACCCCTGATACTTGGCATAGTCCTCTGGGCCGTTTATCTTTGCATAGTCGTATGAAGATCGGTCCCCTCCAGCCCCACCTGTCCCTCCCATGCTCCCTGTCACACCCCCTCCCCCACTCACCGTCGGCTTCGAGTAACCTGACGCCCTATAGCCTGCATACAAGCCCGAGCCATATGTATCCTGCTGGCCATTGCCCCTGTAGTCACCATAACCAGACCTGCTGTCTTCCTGGCCCATCGTCCGGTTGTATGCAGAATATCCCCTCACATCATTGGCAGGCCGATCGTAGCCAGCCGCAACCTGGCCGCCGCCCTCATACCTCCCACCATACCCTCCCTGGGTGTCTTGGCCACCCGAGCGTTGGTAGCCACTGTAGGGATAACCGTCCTTGCCAGAGTTGTCATACTGGCGTGGGTATGTCTCCCCCGTGCCCCCGTATCGCTCAGAACTGTACTGGCCATAGCTGCGGCTACCTTGATTGGCTCTCTCGTCAGGAGGGCCTCGGTCGCCCTGGGTGCCACGGGAGTAGCTGCCATCGGGGGGCCGCTCATAGCCAGGGAAGCCACCTTGCGCGTCGCCTCGCCGGTCATAACCACGCCCCGAGTCACCTCGATCGTACCCCCTTCCCATACCCCTGTCGTATCCATAACCACCACCAGCCCACCCCCGGGGACCAGGTTCGTTCCTCCCATAACCTCCACCCATACCTGGATTGGGGCCCATGCCTCCAAAGCCGGGGTGCCTCATACCACCCCTGCCAGCCCAGCCAGGCATGGCAGGCGGGGGCGGGAAGCCCATCATGTTGAAGTCCGGTGGCGGCATGCCATACGGAAACTGGTCGAACCCGGGGCCAAACATGTCAAAGCCGCCAAAGCCAAATGGCTCATTGAAGAAACCTGGCCTGGGACCGAAGTTTCCACCACCAAAATGCATGTCTGCCTCGTTCTGCAACTCAGATGCAAGAGTGAATCAGCAGTGTGAGATTCAAGGTCAACTGGCAGCCTTGTCCCAAGCCTTGGAAGACTTGACAACAAAACTGTCAATTCAGTTCTGAGATGTTTTGCCACCATCCAGCTGCGAAAAACAAATGACAGGTAGCAAAATTGCCTGAAAGAGGGACAATCACCACTGCACCAAAGCCTTGCACCACTTCCCACAATGGACACTGCTGAAGATATGCACAAATCTACAGGAAGCACGCATTCAAGAAAACCGTGCATGGTGCACAAGCGGGACTGCTTACATATCTGTACCACCACCATTTCTCACCAAGAACTTCACATGTATCTTGCTTCCCTTCAAATCCTTGCCATTGAGAGTCTTGATAGCACTGGCCCGTTCAGCAGGCGTTCCAAATTCACCCATCCTGCAATAACCAAGTCAAGGCACACGCAAACACAGACACACCCCCATTTATGACACGCACACATGATGCATGCAGACAACTTCTGAAAATCCACAGTGAGCCATGCGTTTTAGCAAGCAGCTCACTAATGCTGGCATACCAATTCGACATTTCGCCTGCAAATGTTCCCACACTAATAGCAGCCAAAAGACCATACCCACATACGCATTGTACTTTCCCACTTCTGCCCATTCCCCTGACGTCTGAGCAAGACAAATGCAGCCGGCACCAAGTCACTTGCCACCGTATCATCAGTGTGTTGGGAGACATCTCAACAAACCAAGATGCTACACCGACCCACAAGCCTTTTCAGTTGGGCAACCACATGCCACCCGCATCTGGCCATAAGTCCAGCACAAGCAGCCATATCTACTGGTAGGCAAGGTATTTTGAGCACTTTAGGTTGGCTCCCATGCTGCCATCCAGCCATTCAGAGACCCAAACCCATCCTCCAAGTGGCAGTTTGAGGTGTGTCTCCCATACAATTTGCAAGTCTGCCGTTTTCCAAAATGCACACATGTTAGGAATGGGCTTGAACAGGTGCCTGAATGTTAAAGTCAGCCAGTTGGTTTAGATCAGCATGTCTTCCAGCACAACCTGCCCAAGCACAAGCTACGAAGTGCACAGAAACATCATAGCAGGCCAGCCACATGACCCCTTCCCACCCAGCAATCCACTTCCCCCTTTCTGAAAGTATGCATACCCAACTCCAGGTTCAACGATGTCAGCGTATTTGACCTCGCAGCCGGAATCCCTCAGAAAATCCTTCAAGTGCCTGCCACAGATGCGCACACATACCATTGAAACTGAACAGCACTTCCAATGCACTCCTGTCCATCATGGTTGGGAGCATGCTACCCAACTGACACATGCGCTAACAGCAGTCAAACGCCAGCAGCAACTGGTGACTCTGCCCACCTCCAGGTAATCGTTGGAGGCAGTCCATAAATGAGAACCCTATAGCCCCTGGGTGGCCCCCTACCACCTTCCATTCCTCCTCTCTGGGGATTGTACCCCCCACCCATTCCAAACTTTGGCCCCTGTGGCATGGCCACAGTCACTTCGATCTTTCTGCCATCCAGCTCTGCACCATTCATCTGCAGAGCACACCAGAGGTCTCACGCTCATCCACTTTTCCCCATCCACAGTTGCACTTGTCCATTTGGTGAGGACAGCAACAGGGAACAAAACAAGCACAAACAGTGTATGAACATGGACATGGACGTACACCAGGTAACAAGGCCCAAACAAAAATGCACACTGGGGACAGCAGCTGCTACAGAGAGAAGCAGGTCACGTCGTGAGCACCCCTCGCAGTGGACAGGCCCCTGACACAACAACACCAGGGCATTCAAGAAAATGCCCCTGGAAGCTTATGCTGGAAGCTGGAATGGAAATCGCCAATCACAATTTGGCAATTCACGCTGCAACGAGGGGCCCGTGCCTTGTTGATTGCATTGCGCATGCTCTCTTCATTATCATAACTGACGAATCCGAAGCCCTTGGAGTGGTTTGTGCGGTCGTACACCACCTGCTCAAGCCAGGCCATGAATAAGTCAAAAACAGGGACAGAATGCACTTGCTCTTTGCATGTGTTTACTGCTTGCAGCGCATACTTCCAGAATCATAAGCGTTCTGCCCCTGCCCAACAATCACTTGGAGGAAGTATGCTTTATTTGCGTTCGTCGGTTCAAGGGCAAAGCAGTGCACTTTCAAGTGGGTGGTACCAGCCCCGTTTCTGCCAGTGCAACTGCAGACAGAAAACCCGAACTCAGAGACCAGAGCCAGTGCGACATGCAAGGAACTGCAGATTTCGCCCAACTCAAGCTTGAAAGAAAGCCCTTGCGTGTCAAGGTGTCTGAGGAGGGTGGAGGCTTGGGTTAAAGAGGCCAATATGAACATCCATGCCACAAAAAATTCAAACTCCTGGCAACAGGCTACCTTAGCTGCGTGGCGCTTTGAAGCATAGCATAAACCGGCGTTTGGGAAGTTGAAAGAACTAGGCTGGGAAGCGAAGCCGCTGTTTTGCGTGCCAGCAAAAACACATGCTGCCGTGGAGCAGTAACACAAACGCGCGGGCGACGTGTGCAAACGGGCCCCCCCGCCCTCCGCAACTCCGGAGATCCCACAGCATCGCTGCCCAGCAGACGCGCCCGCCACCCGGCCCACGCCGGCCCCTCCGCAAGGCTCGGTTGGCGCAGCGAGGCCCCGCATCATCCCAGACCTCCCCCTCCCCTCCCACCCGCCCACAAACCTCCGCGTCCAGCAGCGTGCCGAACTCCTCGAACGCTCCCCGCAGCGTGGCGGTGGTGCTGGAGTAGGACAGGCTGCCCACGTACAGCCTGAACCGCTTGGCGTTCCCGCCCTCGCCGGCCGCGCCGGCCGCCCCGCCGCCCGGCCCCCCTCCTCCCGCCGATCCGGGCCCCCCGTCGGCAGCATCAGCCGCCGGGCCCTGGCCGGCGCCCTGCTGGAACTGGCTGCCCATGAACCCGGACGCCGGATCCGCGGGATCGGCGGGGGCCTGTCCGTCGCTGCGGCTGCCCGTCCGATCGCTGCCGGCCGGGAGGTCGTCGTCCGAGGCGTGGGAATCCAGCGGTGGCGGCGCCGCGGCGGTTGCCGGGAAGCGCAATGTGTTTGTGGGGGTGGCGTGGGTGCAGGGGGAGAGCGGCGATCACCTTGGGCCTCGCGACAGCCTCTGTTGGGAGGTGGTGGATAGGTGACTAACTAGTGCTCAGGACAGGGGGGAAGGATCTGTTGCGAGAAAGGAGAAAGAAACGAGCCATGCAATGGCGATGGACATGGAATTAACTATCCTGTTAATGGGTTTCTGCGAAGGGCGACGATTGGGAGGGCGCGCAACGGCCAGGTCGGGCCGTTCCGCCTTTTGGACAGTTTGGGCCAGTCATAAGCCGGTTTCTGTCACCCCTGTACTCGGGGTCAGTGCTGCCCGACGTATCCAAGGGAGCTTGGGTTGAACCTTGTACCTTGGGCGCAGCCAAGGGGACCGGTCAAGCTGGCCCTTGGGTTTGGCGGGGAGTTTGGCGGCAAGTGGGAGTGCTATTTCAGGCGCGACCCTTGGCGCCCCCCTTATCTTGTTTCGCACCCGCCCAGCCCACCCGAATAGAGTGAGTTTGGTTAGCTGTGGGATGGAGAGGGAGTTGAGTACGAGGAAAGGGAGCTGACGCTGGGTTGAGTCACCATCAGAGTGACATTAAGTACTATGCGAAGCGAGGGCACATTTCAAGTGGGTCGCCGAACGGGTCTTGTATTAGTGAGGTGATGGACACCAAACTGTGTGAATGTAATGTATTGTCGTGTGGGGAACACGGGGGGGGGGGGGTTGAAGGAGACCGGTATTGCAGAAATGGCAGTCAGAGCATCTTTATCAGTGGGTGCTATTGTCCCGGCGGAGCTATTCGGCCATCTGAATAGCACCGCACATCAAAATACCATCATTTACAGTTGGGAAGCAATAGCACCCGAATAGCGCCCCCGGACCTATTTGGTGCCGAGCGGCGCTATTTTGGCCCCGAATAGCACCGGTTGGGGCCGAATAGCACCCCAGAATAGCACCGGTGCTATTCGCGCAAAACATTGCAGTGCTGTTGTGATGCTATTCGGCACATGCATAGCACCCACCATTGTGGATGCACACAAGAGAGCAATAACACCGGTGTTATTCGGCAAATACCGCCTTAGTAAGGTAGCACGGAAGCCAATGAGAACTGCTCCTAGATAGCTCTGCCGGTGCAATAGCATTGTCCGATAAAGATGCTCTCATGTGTCTAAACAACGAGTGGCACCGGTTTCCTTGGTAACTTCTGTTCTTTTGTGCCCACTGCAGTGGTGCCTGTCACATAAAAGAGAACAAACTCGCATTCAGTGCATGCATTTTGTATTGCAACCAAGTTGCACAATAGCAATAAAAGTTGTGCTACTCTCAAATGCTTGAACCAATTCCTGTGCATTGGCAACTAATTTGGTAGATTCCCAGCTATTATATTCATGCCCGTTGTGACGTGGCTGCTTGGGGTTAGGCTAAAATTGACATTTCTGAAGCGGCGGTTGGTCAAAAAAGTGCAACTACGTTAAAATCAGCTTATTCAGGAGCTCCTGATGCCAATAGCGACTTGAAACGTCCAATTCCGTGTAGAAACGGCGAAGTTATGGCCATTTGAAGTTACAGTACTTTAGCATGGGATTCGGACCGGTAGATGGAAGCATCGGGGATTATGTGGAGCTGATTTAGGTGAACGGTGGACGGTGACGATGTGCTTGGACACGCACTTGTCTTGTCTTGTCATGATGTGACCGCGATGGACCCGCGATCGGGCATCGCGCATGCGATATGTGCGTGCGCATGCTGTGAATCTATGTAATCGTTCTTGGCCCACTGCCTGGTCTCTCCGCGACTAGCAAGCCACCGACCGGCTGCGCCACCACCCGCCACATACAGCAGGCCCCGGGGGACGATCCCCATCGTTCTGGGCCCACCGCGCATCCGAGGGAACGAGCGCCCCGCTTCAGCCCACCGAATTTGGTGGAGAGGGCTGGCTGACCTCCAACAGCCAAGCCGCAGGGCGTGGCGACCCCACGAGCTTCGGAAACCAGCGGCGCCCTTCAGGGCTGCAACACCCGTAACCAAGCTATTTGACGAGGTACTCAACAAAGTCCTATCTATGGCTATGTTTTTTAATCCTTTTGAAAAAGATATGTTCGACCTCATACTCCAATCCCCCCTCAATCTCAATAGGGACTGGTGGTAGCTGTACTCTGCCACCAGCCTTATAAGGCTTGAGTTTTGATATACGGAAAACCGGATGTATCCCACTCATGCTTTCCGGGAGTTCTAGTCGATATGTGACAGATCCTATCCGGTCAAGGATGGTGAAGGGCCCAATCCACCTCAGTAGTAGTTTGCAAGTTCTAGAGTACTTGAGGGTAATATTTTGTGTCGAGAGGAGGATTTTATCTCCTTTGCTAAATGACATATCCCTCCGATAGTGGTCAGCATACTTTGATTGTTTGTTCCATGCTTTCTCTAAATACTCCCTTGCCTTTTTCAATGCTGTTTGAACATGATGATCAAATCATGTCACTATTGGTAATCCCTCCACGAGGGATGTACCAGTATGTCTTAAGTGAGGTTGCTGTGCTCTATCAATGGCCACTGCCAAACCGCAAGCATTCGGATTGTCATAGCCTTTTAACAGATTCTTGAGGCTAAGTCATCAGCCTCTACAATCTTTTTTAGTTTTTTTATCTTTTCCCCTTTTTCACATTGCTCGTAAGCTATAAACAACAAGTTGACTTTTCCTTCATGCCTCTTATTCATCCGGCAATGGAGGAATGCAAGGGAGTGGGTTTGCATGGTGTAAAGCATAGGGGGTAGTTGTTTCTTTGTTAATTGCGTTCTTGGAAGGTTAAAGTGCAGTAAACGTTACAATAAAACAATCTCATACTTCGAAGTATAAAAGTAGGCTTCATTAGGAGTTCACAGGTTCTTGAACCACCTCCATTGGGTTAGCAATACAGGAGTTATTCATAGATACATTTCCAGTACTTTAAATCCCCCTTGCCGTACCGTATTTAAGGATGAGATACTATCGTTGGGCGCGTACACTGCATTATCACGTGATCCGGGCAGGGGCCACCCTCTCAAAGGGGTGACCACCTGTCAGATTGTAATTCCGTTCTCTCGCCCACTCTGCATACCCAGCGGTTCTCTCGCCCACTCTGCATACCCAGCGGTTGCTAATGCCGGTGGCACTACTTACATTGGTTGGTAGTACATTAAAATTATTGCAGCCCCGTCGGCAGCCGCTGGTTTCCGGAGGCGTTGGGGTCGCCCTGCCCTGCATCTCGGCTGTTGGAGGTCAACCGGCCCTCTCCACCTTGGACGGTGGGCGTATCCGGGGCAGTTGCTCCTATGGTCGCTAGAGGTGGCCACCCGGATCTGTTAATAGCGGACAGAGGTTAATTTCCGTTAATTTTCCGTTAATTAACGGAAAATAACGAAAAAAGACAAAAATTAACCAAAAATTAACGGATTTTTGGATTTTTGGGGATTTTTGGGTTTTATTCATACTTATAGTTTATGGAATTCGCTATTAGAGAGTATGTTTGTATTTTATTTCAACCTATGCATACTAGATTTTCAACTAGCCGCAGTTGTTGTGATTTTTTGGGGTTTTTTTCAATTTTTTTGGATTTTTTTCGTTTTTCTGAATTTTTCTCCCTTTTTCTTTAACGAAATTTAACGGACAGCTGATAAAAATTAACGAACCGGATTTAACGGACCGGATGGCACCTTTGAGTGGCCACCTCTAATGGTCGCGCGGTGGGCCCAATGCTTGATGGGGATCGATCCCCGGGGTCTGCTGTTAGTGAGAGGTGGCGGCGCAGCGCGGTGGTGGTTCGCTGGCTCGCGGGAGGTCAGAGAGTGGGCCAAAGGATGTTACAACGATTCACTGCATGCGCGCGCACATATCGCATGCGCGATGCCCGATCGCGGGTCCATCGCGGTCACATCAAGACAAGACAACACAAGTGCGCGTCCAGGCACATCGTCACCGTCCACCATTCACCTACGATCGACCCAATGTCCTCTAATTCCAAGCATCTCACACCCGACCCCCTGGCCCTAAGTACTATGACTTCAGGAGGCCATATCTTCGTCAATGCTTAACGGAATCGGGCGTTTAAAAGCTCGTTGGAACCAAGAAGCTCTGAATAACATCCCCAAAAGGTCGATATCCCAGATTACGTAATTCCCACTCCATAAAACGTCAATAACTGCCTAACCCCAAGTAGCCACGTCACAAAAACAGTTGTACATTAATATTCGTACATTATATATTTCATTATACACGATTGTACATTGATTGACAAGTTAAGTGTGCACGGAGCACACTCTGTAACGTCTCTCATTGGGTTTCATACTCTCTCGCACGCAGCCTGCACGTGGTCCTTGCTAGGACCCGCATCAAGTGGTTCAGAGCCTGGGTACCTTGGTATGTACCGGTATGGACCGACAGTTGGTACCCATGGACGCGGAGGACACCGCGGTTACACCGGCGGTGGAGGAATCGGGGCCGTCCGGAGGGGGCCGAGAATGGAACGGCCATGGATAGCAGGGAGGAGTGAATGGCATGATGTTGCACGCCCAAACGCTCGCACTGAAGTAGGGCGACACGATCAATGTTGCCAACATCAACCATGGAGTTGATGCTCAAGGTTTGAGCTAGTGGTGCAAATTTGTGTTGGCGAGTTGGAGGCCAACGCGGAGGCCGACTGAGAGGCGGCCAGAATCGCCCATTGGTGGGAGTTTTGGCTGTGCAGCGAAGCGCAGATGGATGCACGCCACCAAGTGGGAGAGGTGGAGCACCGTTTGCTCACGCAAATTGAGGAGCTACGCATTGGAATGCAAACCACGGGCCAAGCCGTTCAAAAGGCCCAAGTGGCGCGGGATGCCAAAATGGCTAGATGAGAATGGGCCGAGAATGAGTTGCACGCTCGTCTTGGAGCTGCAAAGCAGGCCGAGGCCGAAACTCGCCGACGAATCGACGAGATTCAGGCGGGAAGCGCTTTAGCTGGCGGGATGCAACGAAATTCGGATGGGGCAGACCGACGCCCACGTTCCGACGCGGCTAGAATCAGCGAGGATGCAATGCAAGGCACAGCGATGGTGCAGGCGGCTGGCCACCTGAGTGGCGAGCAGGTTTTGAGGCCAACCGAACTGTTGGCTAGCACGCCCTTCGGCCAGGCCTTCAAGTTCTGGCGGGCAGCGGACGGAGAGGGGCATGGCGGTACCACGGCGGCAGAGTAGCAAGGCATACCGCGGTGTGCGAGTCAGACAGCGCGGCCTGCACAACACCATAGTTCACTATTGTATTGTGGTACCATTGTGCTCGGTGCGGGTACTGTAACAATACCAATGCACACCGGAGGGGCGGAGGCGCAACCCGTGACACCCGTGCTGCACACCGAGAGAGGCGTGGCACACACCGGGGGGCCTACACAACACACCGAGGGCAACGTGGCACACACCGTGGAGCTAAGTGGGTACAACGTGGAAGATTCTGTCGGCATGACTAACCCCACGGCGGGATTCTCTGCGACCATGACTAATGCTTGTGCTGTGAACGGCATGGTGGGTGTTGAGTCAACTGTGACAATTGGGTTTCAACCCCAATTGCCCCCACAATACCGCAGTCCTGGGCCGGGAGTGCATCCCCTCAGTACTACGCCTGTTGTGCACAGTGCTTTACTGTTTGTGCATAATAATGGAGGCCATGGACCTGATCCATATGCAAGTTTGGGATCATATGCATCAATGGGTAGCAGAGGAAGTGTACGGAGTACTATCCCAGGTGTTTTTGGCGGCACAGAAAATTACCCAGAAGGTATCCAGTGTGGTTTCAGTGGCCTGAATAGAGGTCCTGAAGGTAGTTCAGGTGGTCCAAGGGGTGGTCCAAGAGGCCCAAGCAATCCAGGAGGGTCAGGAGGCTTCCCAAGAGGATTTCCAGGCGGACCAAGTGGTCTAGGCGGTCCAGGAGGTGGAGCGCCTGACGTAGGGATCCTGGTGCCCCAGGTGGTCCGATTGGTGGATCAGCACCCGGGGATCAGACGTTTGATCTCTCCAGAATTCGGATTCAGGCACTTGAGAGGTTCACTGTTGCACGTGACCAGTCCCCTATAGAGCAGATTCTATCCATGGCCAGATGGCTTCGTGGTGGAGGTATCCCTGAGCGGAGATGACTATTGATCATGTCTGCACACTTGTCCGGTGCAGCAGGATATTGGATGAATCTACTTGAGTTACGTGTGGCATCTGGTGAGCGCACATGCCCCACAGATTAGCATATATTTTCTGCTGAGTTGCACATGGCTTTCGAACCTACGACCTTGGAGGATATGTCTCACCGTAAGTTGCAACGTTTCAGATAATTTGGATTGATTGAGGACTACGTTAAAGTACTACTAGTACGTTTAGCATTTCCTCAGACTGAGCTTCCGTGTGGCTGATTTGTCACGGAGTGAGCGTTACAGTCTTTTTTTGGAGGGCCTCAGAGAACTTATTCGATCTCAGGTGGCAGGCATGTCTTTTGGCGATCCTGACATGGCCATTAACATGGCCCAAAGACTGGGGAAGTTTGAAACGTGGTTGGAATGACAGCTATCGATAGCACCCAAGCCAGCAGGTAGGTGGCAGGTTCCAAAGGTCCAAGGGAAGGACTACGCATGTTGCAGCTATTCAGCAGAGAGGAAGAGGATGTGGACAGTCAGCAGGTCGATTCCAACGGTCAAGTGGACGTGGCAGTCAGCGTGGCAATGGTCGAGGATGGAGCTCCAGCTGCGGCGATGCACCAGGCTCCGACACTTGTCATCTGTGTGGACCCAGGGATCACTACATTTCTCGCTGCCCAAGATTGGCTGAGGCAGCACGTTATTTAAACGCCTAGGAAGTTAGAAGCAGCCACCTTTCCAGCCTCAGGTGCATATGCGTGGCGTGAGGAGAAAGCGTAGGCGACGGTGGTGGCAGTTGTGTGAGAGAGACATAGGAGGGAGACGAGTTTTTGAGGCGGTGTCAGGCAGCCAGTCTCAGAGGGTGGCAGTGTTGATGAGGCCAAGGTGAGAAGAGGCTTCAGAGACGGCGCATAGATGGTTGGTGAGTGAGGAGAACTGTGCAGTAGTTGCTGATCTGAATCTTGATCTTGGTGCTTGTCGTAACCCCCCAGACAGGCATCGACTGGGGGTCACAGTCGGAACTTGAGTTGAAAATCATGATGTTGAGTTGGACCCAGTGGATAGCATAGTGGACACGGCGGAAGTGGGTGTGCAGACAAATTCTGTTCCCACACGTGATATTTGGGGTGGTGGCGATTGACAGGCATGCATGAAAAACTTGGAAGAACCACTGGTGTGTCCCTTAGCTGGTCCAGGATATACTGGGCTTGAACTTGCAGCTACTTTGGGTAAACATTCAGTTTTTGCGTACTTGGACAATGGCTCAACTGGGAACTATGTTTCTGAGAAGTTGGCACATCAAAATTGGACTTGCATTGACTGGAGAACCTGTGCAGCTAGAAATGGCAGACAAGACAACATGTTATACATTGGGAAGAATTGCAAATCTACGAATGCGTTGTGGTTCTATCGTGACCAGATTTTCAGCTAATGTTTTTCCTGGTTTGAGCCATGATGTTCTCTTAGGTCAACCATGGTCAGTAAAGGAAGACCCACGCATCCGGTTTAGAAATAGAACGGTAGAATTACGGGGGGAGATACATTTCATTACCTGCTAACTCGTGTGAATTTGAGTATCCCTATGCCTAAGACTGTGCGGCAGCACATCTCAGACAGAATTGAAGAAACTATTGAAGAGCAATCTCCATGTGTGATGGTGATTGTCTGACCTAAGTATGATACCAAGGCAGCAGTGGAGACTATTTCTAAAGAACATGAAGGCTCAGATGTGGACAAACTCAAGAAGCAGGAGTTGACAGAGGAACTAATAAAAGTTCTCAATGAATACCGAGATGTTTTTGCCAAGGATCTGCCGGCAGGAGTACCTCCGGTACGTAAAGGTCATGAATTTCATATTGACCTTGAGGAAGGAGCTGAACCTGAATGAGTAGATCTTTGTACAAGCTGAGTCCACTTGAGCTTAAGGAAGTGAAGCGCTAGTTGGACTATTTGTTGAGCATGGGCTTTGCAAAGCCATCCGAAAATCCTTGGGGTGCACCAATTTTATTTGCACCAAAGAAGTATGGAGGACTTTGCATGTGTTTGGATTATAGATAGTTGAACAAATTGACCAAGAAGAACAAGTATCTATTGCCATTGCCTAATGAATTGATGGACATGTTGCATGGTGCCAAAATCTTCTCGAAAATCGACTTGAGAAGTGGTTATTGGCCAATGCCTATTCAGTCACAGGACACAAGCAAAACTGCTTTTAAATGCCAATATGGGTATTACGAATTTCTTGTTAGTCTGTTTGGGGTGACAAATGCTCCTCCACAGTTCTAGGCTATGGTAAATGATCTGTTTGTGGACATGCTCGATGATTTTGTGATTGTATTCTTGGACGACCTGATCATATACTCCAAGAACATTGAGGATCATGCCATACATCTCAGTAGAGTGCTGGCAAGACTCCAGGAGTATAAGTTGTTTGCAAAGGCATCCAAGACAGAGATTGCAATGAATGGTACAGACTTCATGGGATATTGGATCAGTGCCAATAGGATATACCCATTACCAGTGAAGACCAAGGCAATTCTCAACTGGAAACCCCTGGAGAATGTGACTGATGTACGCAGCTTTGGGGGGATGACTAGTTTCCACAGGAGGTATGTCCACCATTATGCTCATCTTGCAGCACCTCTGTATGAGTTGACTGTCAAGGATGTTCAGTGGCAATTTGGTCCAAGACAGGAAGAGGCCTTTGAATGCTTGAAGTCTGCATTGACCAATTCTCCTGTGTTGATTCTACCTAATCCAGAGAAGCCATATGTGGTAGTAACCAATGCGATGGATACAGCTGTGGGAAGTACACTTATGCAGGACCATAGCAAGGGTCTTCAACTAGTAGCTTTTCTGTCAAGACGACTGCGTCCCAGTGAAGTCAAATACTACCCGTACGACAAGGAAATATGTGCGATGGCTTATTGTTTGCGCAAGTGGAGACATTATCTGGAAGGGAGTGTAGCTAGAGCAACAGTGATGACAGATCAATCACCAGCAATGACGTTCATGAGCCAGGCCAATTTGTCCAAAACGCAGACTAGATGGTTGAAGCAAGGATACTTCGAGTTGATTATGCCAACCATCAAGTATATTCCGGGCAAGGTGAATGTTGTTGCTAATGCAATTTCACGAAGCTTACCTCTTTTAGTGGATACAGCAGTGCAGGCATAGGTCAACAGTGTAATGACCTCATGTTTGAGTGATGAGGAGAGAAGACAGTGGATTCAAGCCCTGCGCGATGATGTTTTTGCGCAAGCAAAGTTGAAGCTATTGCAAGACAGGAGGACAATGCGTGATTTCATTATGGATCCAACTGGTCTTTTGTACTTTGAGCCTACCCATCAATCAGGTCGAATTGTGGTTCCAGCCAGAGAGAGGCAACATGTTATGGCAAAACATCAAGATGCCAAAATTGCTGGACAATGTGGGATAGAGCGGATGTGAGAGCTGATTCAGAGAGAGTTTTGGTGGAAAGGTATGAGGCAAGATATTGCCCATTGTGTGAGAACTTGCCCTGTGTGTCAAGTAATGAAATCATAGAACAGGGCCAAGAAAGGCTTGCGGCAATCAATCCCTCTGCCTATACAGAAATTTGAATAGTTGACTACCAATCTTGTGACAGACTTACCTGAGTCCAAGGGCTACACTGAAGTGGTTGTGTTTGTCGACAGACTGACCAAGTTTGTGAAATTCATTTTGTGCCGGAAGGAATGGATGGTAGAGGGTTATGCTGAATCGTTTTGCAGCACATCTTCAGGCAGTTTTGATTGCCAAGAATTATTATCTCTGATCATGACCCAAGATTCTTAAGCAATTTCTGGCAGGAGTTATTTCGTTTGCTTGAGACGTGCCTCAATATGTCCATGGCATTTTATCTAGAAACTGATGGACAGAGCAAAGTTTCAATATGAACAATGGAGAATTTTCTTCGTCCATATATTGAGGCACATCCAAAGCATTGGGTTGATCAGCTTCCATTGGCAGAATTTGTTGCAAACAATAGCATGAACCTTGCAACAGGATATAGTCCATTCTACCTTCTGTACGGTCAGAATCCTGAGGTACCTGCGAGTTTGTTTACCTCACATCAGCAGGCAACAAACATTGAGCCAGTTGAGACTATGTTGAAGTAGATGGATATAGCTCTCAGTGATGCTAGTACCAGTTACAAGCATGCTCAGGATCAGATGATCAAGACAATCAACAAATGAAGGAGGGATGTACAATTCAAAGTGGGTGATAAAGTAGTCATCAGGACACCCTTTTTGCCCGAGCAGGTTTTTGCTTAGATTCCACCCAAGATTCGGCGTTGATTTGTGGGACCTTTCAGAATAGTGAAAATAATCAGTCCAGTGGCATATATTGTTGATTTACAAGCCACATGGCGCGTGCATCATACATTCCATGTGGAGAAGCTGAAACTTTTTGAGAGGAGCTCAGAAGTTCAGCGGAATGTCGACTCACCCCCTTCATTAGAGATAGAGGGGCGCCTTGAGTGTGAGGTTAAGGCTATCATCAGGCACAAGGGTACCAGAGCGAGGAAGCATTATCTTGTGGCCTGGAAGGACTGCCCACTGCATGAGGCTACGTGGGAGCCTGAGCCCAACCTTATTCATTGCAGCGATCTTCTTTTAGAGTACTTGCAACATCAGCAAGCAGTAGCACAAAAGAATACTCGAAGTCGAAGGAAATCAATGAGGCGTTAGTGATGGGCTTGCATGGAGTTTGGTGCAGTTGTTTTTGAGCTAGATATGGAACACTTGGAGTGCTATGGGACACTCTGAATATCTTGCTTGATAGCAATTGTTGGTATATTGGCATTTGTCGTTTCGGCTTTGATTTCAGTAGTATCGTGCTTATGTTTGCGAACAAACACTTTGCCCTGGGAGGGAGAATTGATGCCGGTGGCACCACTTACATTTGCTGGTAATACATTAAAATAGTTGTACATTAATATTTATACATTATATATTTTATTATACACGATTGTATATTGATTGACAGGTTAAGTGTGCGCGGAGCACACATTGTAATGTCTCCCGTTGGGTTTCACGCTCTCTCGCATGCAACCCGCACATGGTCCTTGCTAGAACCCGCACCAGTTGCACCCGCGAGCTGCACAACGTCGGGCATCCATAGTGCGCACCGCCGCCCTGCACCTGGACACCCTGCAGGCCTAGGCCCACACTACGCACCTTGAAGAAGCGAGCGCCCTAGACCGCCCGCTGGTCATATGGTGGAGGAGGTCCAAATTCAACCAATGGTAGCTATTTCAGTTATGTCGGTTCCATTCCATGTAGAGTTATTAAAAAATCTCCAATATTTTTACTATCACCTTTGACTACCTATGTATCTAAATATAGAAGGCAACACTAAACCGAAGATCTGTTCCTAGCAACTTAAACAATATTGTCTAAAATTTGCTGGTAAATTGAGGATCTTGGTTAGAGATGATAATTTCTGGCAACCCGTGGTGGTGGAACACTGTATCCACAAATATCTTAGCATAATCTAGAGCCCTGACCTCCTTGGTACACAAAGCAAAATACACCCGCTTATTCAATTGGTCTACAAATGCCATGACTGCCATGTGCCCATCTGCCTCTAGGAAGTCAGTAACCAAGTTTGTCGTCACTTGGCTCCATTTCTACTCTGGTGGTGGGATCAACTGGGGTGGCCATACCTTTTTCTTGTTATTTGCTTTTGCCATTTAATTGTTGGGCATGTGTGAGCATAATATAAATGGTGGTATCTCCTTGTATGCCTCTCCAGTGATATGTTCGTTTTAAAAACTTCAATATCCATCATGTCCACACATGGCCAATGGATAGGATATTATGACATTCCCTCAGAACCCATTGTTGCAGCAATATCATCACCATCATTCTCCATTACTTGTTCATCTAGATTGCGAGGGGGTGCAGGCCCTTTGTGGCCAACCGGGGCTTGTTCCATGCATCCTGTTTGACTCAGGAGTTGGTCGTGAGTGAGCGAGATAGGTTGGAACTCAGCAAACCATGGACTCACACAATGGAATCCACAAAACTCTTAGCCATATCCACAGCAGTGGTTGTCCCTTTTGTTGGTCTTAGCACCACTATCTTGGTGCCATAATCCACCATAACCAACAAGGCATCATAACATATTCGGATCTTTGGCAAATGAGTGATCAAATCCATGCTCACTTTCTCCCAACGATTGTGAGGTATTTCCAGAAGTTGCAACAACCCAGCACTTCTCAGATTTGAGGGTTTGCTACACTAACATGCATCACAGCTCCTCACAAACTCTGTCACATTATTCTCCAAAAAAGGCTAATAGGAATCCCACTTCACCAGGTCAGATGTTCTCTTGATGCCCAAGTAGGCTGAATAATGTGCATCATGCAATTCAATCATCATTGCACTTCTCAAGGTCCCATTTGGCACGTACAATCACAATCACTCATAATCAACCCAACAGGTATGCTGATTCAGCACCTTGAAATTTGGGTGATGATCTGGATATTCGAAAATTGCCTTGCTCTCATCATTATAAGCATACTCTTCATCCAACTTCCGCACCAATTTTGAATCCAGTTCCACTTCAGAGATCGACAAGCATTCAATCACGTATAGTCTGGACAAGGCATTAGCAACCATGTTCGACTTTCCTGGCTTATGGATCACCTCACAGTCAAACTCTGCCAAAAAATCTAGCCATCTTGCTTATCGTTTTGACAGATTTGGTTGCATCATGAGGTACATCAAGGAGTAGTGGTTCATGATGACCTTGAACTTCTTGCCTTCTAGTAGTGTCTCCAAGTCCTCAACGCATGAAATTCGTAACAATTCAATCACCGCCAAAAGTTCCCGCTCATGAGTTGGGTAGTTTGCCTCTGCTGAATTCATCTTCCGGCTCTTGAATGCCACAGGATGATCACCGGAGTTATGAACTTGACTCAACACAGCTCCCACAGCCGCATCACTCCCATCACAAGTTATGATGTAATCTCAATCAGGATCGGCAGTTTTCAATACGGGTGCCTCAATCAGCTTGGTTTTCAATTCCCCGAAGGCTGCATCCTCACTTGAAGTCCACTTACAGGGAGTCTTCTTCCACATAAAGTTTATCAAAGGCATAGCAATTTTTGCAAAGTCTTGGATGAATCTTTTGTAGTATCCCTCCAACCCAAGGAAACTTCGCAGCTCCTTCAAATTGTCCGGCTGCTTCCACTCCTTGATGGCCTTGATCTTTATAGGATTGGGCTTCACTCTATCGATGCCAACAATATAACCCAAATATTCAACTTCCTGCTAGAAGAATGAACATATGGTCATTTTTGTGTAGAGCTTGTGCTCTCTTAAAATTTCCAACGCCTTCTTGACGTGCACCTTGTGCTCCTTCAATAATCGGTTGTACACCAAGATGTCATCCAAGAAGGTGATGACAAAGTTATCTAGATGCTCCCTAAATATGCCATGCATCAAATGCATGAACATAGCTAAAGTATTTGTCAAGCCAAAAGGTAGCACAAGAAATTTGAATTTCCCGTATCTTGTTATGAAGGCTGTCTTTGGCACATCATCTGGATGGATACGGTGGTAGCCACTCCTCAAATCAATCTTCATGAAGAAACTTGCATCACCCAAGTGGTCTAGGAATTCTTCAATGCGGGGCAATGGGTAGCGGTTCCGAGTCGTTACCTTGTTCAACGCCCGGTAGTCCACACACATTGGAACACTACCATCCTTCTTTGGAACGAAAAGGATAGGAGCTCCAAAAGGTGAAACGGAAGGCTGAATATACATGCTTTGTCAACTCCTTCAATTGAGTTTTCAACTCGTCTAATGCTTGAGTAGACATCCGTTAGGGCGCTCGATGAGGTGGCTCTGTCCCGGGGAGTAATTCGATGTGATGGTCCACAACATGCTTTGGTGGTAGACCTAGAGGTAGCTCTGCTGGCAAAACATCCGAATATTCCACTAGTATCTCCTTTACTTCTCTTTGAAACGGTGTATCAATCTTGACATCATCCAACTCCACGATTGCATTCACTTCCTTATATCCTTGGTCTTTTGTCTTGTCTTCTCCAATTGGCTTTACGATGGCCACATACACATCTTTGTGTCAAGCAAACCACTTTATCTTCTGGGTTGAGACTTGCGTACTCATCGCCCATTTCTCAAAGATACTTGAAAACTTGGCACCATCATTTGTAGAGTAGTCGCTCTTCAAGACGACTATCTTCTTCCCCACTCGAATGCTAAGGGTGCCGGCTCTCCAGTCAATGCTTGGATTCCATTTATCTAGCCATGACTTGCCAAATATTGCGTCGTACTTGGGAAGTTTTATCACATGGAAATCCAAAAACTTTGTATGCTCCTCATAGCTCACTTGTGCATCTTACACAATGCGATTGGATGCTCTCCTTGATCCGTCTGCCAAATGCACTTGCATCTTTTCATAACTTCTCACTGTTCTCAAGTTATGCTCACTCACAAGATGCTCACTAATGAAGTTTCCATTGGCTCCACTATCGACCAAAAATTTGATAGGGACACCATCCACTTCACCCGAAATACACAGCAATTGTGTTATTAACATTGACACACCTGATTCTGCCTCATCCACAGACTTCCCAATATAGTATTCTATTTCGCAAGTTTTGCCATCGCCAGGTACATCCTTTGCATTGGTGGATTCTTGAGGACGGACTGGTTAAAGTGTGTCTACCAAACGACTCGCTTCTCCGGACTCAACATTTCCAATTTGATATGTGTCTACCGGACAACTTGCATATCCAGACTCAACATATCCCAGTTTGTTGGTATCTTGATTAGAGACACCAACCAAATCATGAGTTGCAATGGCAACCTCATGCATTGTCTCCCTTCTAGGAACAGCGTCTGCCCGCGGGGCTTCAAATTGTAGCATGCTCCTTACTGGGTCAGATCCAACTTCCTTCACAAGCCGAGTAATAAACTCATACTCAATCGTTGGCTCTGACACTTCCTCGGGTCCAACGTCTTCAATAACGGTGGATGACAGAATCTCGGTCCCTTCTACCACCAACACTTGGCCATCCTTGCCATCTCGCCCTTTCCCAGATATTCAACGACCGTTGAAGTTTCCTTGCCTTCTTTCTGCCTTGTTCTTCTTTGTGGGACATTCTCTACTCTAGTGTCCTGTGTTGACCTTGCGGCAGCAGTAGCACCCCTTGTTGTCTTGAAGGTACTTATTCTCTTCTAGAGTCAGAGGCTTCCTCTAGATATAGCTTATCCCAATTTCCATCAGCTCAGGTCCTCCAAACGACTTCGGTTGAAAGTTGCGTATGCCAGCAGCGTTCAATCCACCATGCAACAAATTGCCTTTGAACCAACTTGGCTTTCCACTCGTGCCTTGGCCAGAGACTCAAATAAGCACATTGTCGGCTTGGTCAGTATATCTTGTAGCTTCTTCAAACGATGTTGGCTCTTTCAACTCCATTTGCATTTGGATATTCGTGTTCAGAGTATGAAGGAACTTGTCGAACTTTTCCGCCTCCAAGAGATCGTCGATCCGAATACACACTTTCTGGAACTTATGCAAAAAGTCTGACATAGGCTCCTTCTCCCTTTTCCAAAGAGTATACAACTCATCCCTTCCCCGGCAAATCAGATTGTCCATTCAGAATTGTCAACGCAGATCCCTTTTGAACTCATCCCAATTGTTCAATCGATTGCCATTTTCGCACAACTCATGCCACCACATGGTAGCATGACCCCTCAACAATGATGCAACATATCCAACACAAGAGGTGATAGGTATTCCAATCAACGACATGTGCTCCTCCACTTGGAACAACCATATGTCAACATCACAATGCTTGGCACCAGAGGTGGGCTATCCAGGAACACGTCCTTGGGCCGGACAGATTTGGGACGGATTTGGGACGGACTGGAACGGACTGGAACGGACTGGAACGGGTCCATTCCTGACCCAGGAATGGACCCAGGAACAGGTCCGTTCCTAGGGCAGGAACGGTGTCCGTTCCCATCCCAGGAACGGACCCGTCCCTGGGACGGGAATGGACACCGTTGCCGTTCCCATTCCTACCAACTTTGGACGGGCCCACCTCTGCTTGGCACCGTCATAGGTCTCAAGTTTCTCCACTTTCATGCCCATTGGTGCCACTCCATGACCAGCAATCAATTTGGCAGTCAACTCGGCCATGTCCCAAGCTTGAGCATGAGATCAATGGTCATCTTGGTACTCGGTGGCCTACCTTTCCTCATGCAGCATGGCCATCTCCCGCTCTAGTTGTTGGTTCCGTTCACGGGCCTGGTTGACCTTCTGCATCAACTTCTGGTAACGCTCCTCTGCCTGGCGAGCTCCTCCCCCAGCACGAATGGTTGACCATCATGGTGTGCCATGGAGATGTATAGATTGCCCCTTCAATGCTCTTGGTGTCAGCGGCTCCGAAACCACTGTAGAAACCCCCAGGATAATGGCAACTAGATTGAGGCAGAACGGCAGCTGTTGGCAATATATTACAATGGTGGTGGGCCCCGTGGTCTAGACAAGGTCGAGTGCACCAGCGAACTGAGACAAATGGCCTATGGGGTTCCCACTTTTATAGGTGGCGCGCTCCCCCTCTCATCATGACACCCACGGCCTCCTATAATATTCAATACACTTATGTAATACCAACCTCAGCCTCATGTAAATGCTACCTCGGCCTTTGGAGAGCCACTCACATGGTCTCTTGGACCCTTGGCATGCCTCTTGTAATGCTAGGCGGCTTCTCCAAACTATACCACGTGTTTCCAATGTATCATGGCCGTAGGGACGCTTGTACCTATGATCCAATGTAATGCAAGTACCTGACAGGTGCCCGTACTGCCGGATCAAACCCATAATCCCTTAGAGTATACTCCACCCCTTCTTGGCGGCTCTAGAGGTGGCCACCCGGATCCGTTAATAGCAGACAGAGGTTAATTTCCGTTAATTTTCCGTTAATTAATGGAAAATAACGAAAAAAGACAAAAATTAACCAAAAATTAGCGGATTTTTGGATTTTTTGGGGATTTTTGGGTTTTAGTCATACTTATAGTTTATGGAATTCGCTACTAGAGAGTATGTTTGTATTTTATTTCAACCTCGTTTTTTTCTGAATTTTCTCCCTTTTTCTTTAACGAAATTTAACGGACAGCTGATAAAAATTAACGAACCAGATTTAACGGACCGGATGGCACCTTTGAGTGGCCACCTCTACTAGGCGGCTCCCATCCGCCTATACCCGTGCACCACATCATAGTAGACTATAATGTTAATAATCACACCGGTTCCATCAAGGAATAATGCCCCAAATGGCCAGAAATAGGCTAAATGATTTAATTACCTTAGTAACCTTATTATACCAAAGATTGGCTCATTTAACAAGATGAACGTGGCGATCACGATTAACACATTTCTAGACTCAAATAAAATCATTTAAATTATTTAAATTATCCAATTGCTCGTCAAAGTATAGTACAATGTCCAGTCACTACACTTCCCCTGCAGACCAATTCTATAGGGATTGTTCCTCCTCTTATTGGTGAGCCTCCTCTATCTTGCCCATTGTTCATGCTTCCCCCAATGCAGCTTTGCTAACATTTTCCAGTTCAACGCCGTCTACCTCCGTGCCCTGCCAAGAAATTTTTGGGGGATATTGTGTATGATTTCTTTGCTCCTAAAGAGATTCGTCTTTATCCTGGTAAGCATCTGACGGTTGATACGGACATCATGTACTGTTTTTCCCATGGCAGCTAGTGCCTCCTCAAAGAGAAATCTGGGTTGGCTCATTGGTACGGCATACAACATTTGGGTGGCGTGATCGATGGGAATTATCGTGGCCGTCTCAAAGCAATCATGCTGAACACGGGTTCTGAAGTGGTTATGATTCCTCATCATGCCTCTTTTTGTCAGGGTGTTTTATTACTTTCTCCTCGCCTTGGGTGGTCTCCAGGTCTGTTTGTGTTAACAGTGATCGGGGTACGGTTATACCGGGAAACGGGGGGCGGCGCGGCCTGGGGGTGGTTGTGGGCCACGGCTGAGTCCTCAATCGCTCGGGGCCCGGGTAGCGGGTAGACATGTTTGTGATGCAGATAGTGGGAGTTTTCTAGATTTTATAGAATGACCATCTATACTCCTTATTAAAAAATTGTCTTCTGTTTCTATTGTTGAACCGAAGTGTGGTGTTGGGACTAATAGTGATATAGTATATCAGACGTGAGGGATCAATATACCATGCAAATTTCTAGTGGGTTCCTTGCAGGAGTATTTTGTGACTCTTCCCAATCGCCAAATTGCTTTTATTATCAAAACTAATGGCGAGCGGATCTGGGGAGTTTTTAAAAACTTTTTTGTAAAACCACAACAATTGATGCCTTGATATGATTTGTTGGCATGTCACACATTAATTCAGTGGCTTTGGACTCTAGATACGGGGGTGCTTTTGATTCCTAAGGGTCGTCAGGGATGAGTTTTTTGTCACGCAATTTGGGAGTTCCCTATAGATGCAATTCCAACGTCTAGCACCCTGCCAGCTTGGGTAGCTACTTTGAAATCCTGATATGTAGCCATTTTTGTAGCTGGTCTTGGCACATATCCCATATATATGGTCCGCAACTTTCCTTTTCGTTTTCCTCTTCTGTGGAAGTCACAACCTTGCAATCCTGTGACTAGTCTAGCTGAGGAAGCCAAGGTGCTAGAGGAAGTTTTAAAATTGGCGTAGCTTAGGACAGTGCGTAAGGTTCATCATGAGCCATAT
>CAJHUC010003019.1:0-14902 GCA_905146915.1 Ostreobium quekettii | reverse complement strand
AAGGCAGGCGGGAGAGAAGCAGCAGGCAAGCCCGTGCTCAACAGAGGTGCCACAAGCCCAAGGGGGACAGATAACCGAGAGCACCACTGGGGAAAGGCAGGGAGACTCACCAGCCAGTCCGGAGGGGGCAGGCGGCGACGGTGGTCCCGCTGGAAGGCGCAATGAGGCCGGTCGCTCTGCCGGCGGGGCTAGGTGTACTCCTCCCAGCACCAGACGCAAGCGCCATGTGGACCCTGGGCGCAGGTGGCTAGCCAGAGGGCATGGGGGAGGCGGCCCGCCAGGGGCACACCCTCAGCCAAATCCCCAGGTGGGAGATCGGAGCCACGGCGACTGCGGAGTGGAGGGCGGGAAGCCCCCGCGCCATCAAAGGGGCGCTTGCACCCCGTCAGGGATCGATCACCTGGGCGATCACTCACAGACAAAGAACGAACAGCAGCAGAACGACTGGCAATCCGGCCCAGAGCAGGGTCATGATGAATGAACGACCATAACAGCTGCCGGAACTGCTGGTGCGACTGGGCCCCCCAAGCCTGGCCCGCAGGGTTAGCCAACAAACGCGCGCGGAGTGGCTCAGGGAGGCCGCTGTAAACCCAAAAGATCCGGTCGATCTCGGGAACAGCAGCCCCCGCGGCACCCCGCTCACCGAAGAGCATATCCATTCGGGTGAGAAACTCGAAGACGGTGGCAGGGGGCCGGGCCGCCAACTCCTGGATCTGGAGGGTGAGCCCGAGCAGGGTGGGGGGACGCGCGAAGGGACCACACCGCATAATGGCCTGGGCCTCCTCCCAGGTAGAGGGCGCGGGATTGGCCTGCAGATGCAGGCGCCAGTGGGCCGCAGCTGCCCCCTTGAGAAGGACCGGGAGCAGGTTGATGCGGTAGGCATCGTCCTGGTCGCGGTGGCAGAGGCGGCAGTGGGCATCGAAGTGGACCAGAAACTGGTCCCACCAATCGCCCTTGGGATCGCCAGAGAAGGTCGGGAGCGAAGAAAACCCCCGAGGCAGAGGAGGGGATCTGGAGGTACCAGCAGCGGGCCCGCGAGGGTAGGCCTCCAGGGCGGACAGCTGGCCCTGAAGGAACACCACCTGACGAGAGAGCTCGTCGGTGGACGCCGATCCAAGAGAGGGGGGGGCAACCTGCGGCAGAACTGCTAGGGGGGGCACAGCCAGAGCCTCTCCCCGGGATCCCGAAGCAGGAAACAACAAGGAGCCAAACTGGGAAGCCAGCAGATCCCCAAGGCCGGAAGACGCCGCCAAGCCCAAGGCGGGGGGGGGCCAGAGGGGCGGTCGCCACAGAGGCCATTACGGTGGCCAGAATTGCGATTCCTGGCCCTGAGATGGAGCCCACAGCAGCCACCGAAAACAGCGGTAGGGAGGCTGGGGGGGTGGTGGCCGCGATCGAGCCAGCAGGCGGCAAGGAGGGAGGGCTGCGGGAGGAGCCCATTCCCGCCAACAGATGGCGGAGATGCTCCTCCAAGAAAGGGAGGAGTTGGCCCGCCAAAGCACGGGCATCAGGCAGAGCAGGGGGCCCCAAAGCAGTGGGGCGCGGGGGCCGGTTTGGGCTGCGAGACAAAGCATCGGGTGCCCCAGCAAGCGGGCGCACCGGCAGGGGTGTACTCGCCCGGTAATGGAAGGAGGTGGGGGGCAGGTCGCCTCCAGCCGATTCGAAAATCGTGCCCCCCTCGGCCGAATGGGCCTGGAGGGGCGTGGCAATCGGCTGCGTAGAGACCACGCCCGCCGGCGGCGCCGCAGAAACGGCCGGGAGCGGCCGATCGTCCCCGTCGCCGCCGATGATCTGGCCGGAAATTGCCTCCTCGGACATGGCGATGGGGTGGCCGAAAAATGGCCGGGATTCGGCGACGCCGGCGATCGAAGGGAGGCGGCACGGCCCAGCAACGGAGGGGGAGGGGCCGCACCGCGAGGGAGGGGTGGGGCTGAAAAAGATCGCCGGGTTCGCGGGAACCCGGCTCCGAAACCATATGTTGCGCGGCAGCGCGCAACAGGGGGTGAGAGAAGCCTGCCAGTACGGGCGCTCGAAGGCCATTAAGCCGGGACCCAGCACCGGACCCCAAGTACTACGTACTTGGGGCCACACCCGAGCGCCGGTACCCTGTGGTACCCCAGGTACCGGTGGCCATCGCCCTAGTGCCGGTATAGCAACTCTAACCCCTACACTAACGTAACCGTAGCCCTACTGGGCCGGTTACCGTAGGGGGTTGTCGATACCCCCGGGTACCGGTTAGTGCGGTACACGCAGCGCCTCCCACGCTGTGAACGCAGGCCCCGCAAGCCGGCACACCCCATGATGGAACGGGGCCGGTGGATGACCCGACCAAACAACCGGGACACCCTCTCGGATCCAACGAAGGACGAGGGAGGAGGCACCCAGTTGGCGCCAAGCACCGATCGCCCGACGAGGTTGAAGATGAAGTGCCCCATTCCCTGAGGGGGGGCGGGGGGGCGGAGCCCCCGGTCGTAGGGCCCCCCTCAGGGGGGCAAGATCGTGGCCGGGGGGCATTACCGCCGCCAACACGCAACTGGTGCAAGGCCGCGGCGATGGCAAAGAGCTCCTGCTCGGAGCTCATGAATCGGAGAAGGGGTTGCCCAAGGCAGGGACGGACCCCGGCCCCGACCGGAACCGTAACTGTGGCCGCGTGAGTGACCACGGGGGCTGGACCCCAAGGCCCCGTCCGAACGGGAGCCGAAGTGGTCGGAACCGTGGCTTGAATGGCGGGCCCGGGCGGCACCGTCCGCCTGCGCCTTGACCGTAGCCTTCTGGATCTGGGCACGGATCAGGTTGGTTGTCTCGCGCTCGAGGTCAGTGGTGTAGCGGGCCGCCGATCCCGCCAACTGAATATTGGTTTGGAGCGACTTGTACGCCTTGGAGAGGTGTGTATTCGCGTGGGCAGCTTGCGTCCGCCGAACCTCCAAGTTAGAGACAGCTAGGTTGGTGCACTTGGCATATAGGGAGACGAGGGGCTTGAGGGCCGTGCGGACGGCGGCGGGGACCTCCGGACACGCCGCCAAGGCGATGAGGTGGAGCTGCAAATCGTAGTAAAAGGAGACGATCGGCGCCCAATTGGTGTACTCCACGAAGTAACCCGATCGGAGGCCCAAGGCTTGGGCCAAATATTGACCGCCGGCGGTGTCAAGGACGTCGAACCACTGGCCGAACTCCGCGGGGGGCCGAGGCACCGGATGCCGCGGAGAGGGGTCGATGTTGGCGCCCGAGCGGAGGACCAAGAGCTGAGAGAGCGGGAGATCTTGCGGGGCCCCGAAGTGTTGGGCCAAAGCCGCAAGAAGACGGGACGAGTCTTCGGCGGCCACGGCCGCGATCGCCTCAGCCGTCTGGGGTTCCGCGGGGGCCAAAGAGGAGGCCCCGGCGGACCGAGTAAGGAGAGCTTGGAGCGCCGCCACCAAAGCCTCGGGGTTGAGGGTGGGCTCCTCGGGCATGGGGGAGCGAGGCGATAGCCGGAGAGCTCCGAAGGGGTGCAGAACACGAGCCGGAGGCTCGGCGCAACAGATCCTTTCGAAGGATCGAAGCAATGTTCCCGATTGGGACCGGGCTCGCTGCAACCAAGAGCGGTTGGAGCGAGAAAACAAAGTGCAGCGTGACGGCGGATCTCCTCCTAAGGCCTCGTCGCCGCCGGTAACAGTCCCCGGTCAAGCAAAGACCGGCCCCAAGGACCGTTGCCCCCCTTGCCCCCCCGAACCATACTGTTCCCGCCCAAACTGGGCGCCCTGCTGACAGGACACAGGCAGGGCGGCAATTTTTTCGCCCGTCCATCTTCGGGCCTCCCGTAAACTAGCTTACTAAACGTAACCATCCTTTATGCGGGCGCCGCGAACGTAACTGCGAAAGGTCGGGTCGGATTTAACGTATGCCGTAATGGATCCCATCTGCTCGAACAGGAGCGTTCTGTCCGTTGAGGCCAAGCCCGACATTGTATGGCTGACTCCGTGTACTTCTGTGGCTGGCGCTCAAGTTAGCCGGCACACCCAGCCCAACAACTGATGGCCTCGCCCAGGGCTTGTCGCGGCACCGCAGTGGTCCATGCACCGCCTTCCCCCGTGTGCGGGGCGCCAGTCGGTCCAGGATTGCGTGTCTCACGCCCGCGGACAGCTCCTAGCTGGGCACTTTAAGTGCCGAAAGTCCGGGCAGCGGCGGACGAGCTGCACGGTGGCGTCCAGCGCGATAGCTCAGTGCGCTGCCGCGGGTGCCGCTGCAGCGGCGGTTGGGGGAGCGGTGATCGGCTGTGCGACGTGGCGGGCGGCCTTGATGAAGGCTGATATACGGACGGAGGGGCAATTCAACCTCTCCGTGCTCTCCCGGTGTTCGGCGCTCCTGAGCGAGTGCCGGCGCTTCTTCCTGTGTTTCAACGGCCACGCGGAGACGATATGGGGGGCCTGGCTGCGCAGACACCCTCGGTTGGCTCTGCGGAGGGAGATACTGCGCCTTGACGACGGAGGTGTCGTCTCACTGGACTGGCAGCGCCACACACCGCAGGCACGGACGCACACGTCCCGCTGGCGCCACGCATCCAGGGCGCCTCAACAACGACTTTCAAAATTCGCCCAGGGCGATGCTCAGTTGGATGTGCGTCTCACCTGCCTTGTATCGCGATTTTTTGTTGCACCTTCCCTTGAGTCCATCCAACCCCGTTTTACCCCACGCGTGCTGCATGCTTGTGCAGGACGTCCCCACAGACGCCCCAATCGTCATTCTGGTAGCGGGCTTGGCTGGCGGCAGTGAAGGCACATATGGTATGTTCAGGGCTGCCAGAGGCGTGCCGGAAATAGACTCACTGTATGCTTTGCTGTGCTGCATACAAATCCACCTTGGTTGGACGGCCAAGCAACTGTCCATTTCCCACGGACTGAGAATGCCACTTCAATCAAATTCGCACCTGGGAACGCTGACAAGAAGCAGTTTGCAATAAACTTTTGCCAGGGTTAATTTCTGCTCGCAGCATGCTCTTCAGTGTTGATCAATGGTGCTGATTGTGAATCCCTTGAGGTTGGCAGAAATCGAGCACACACAGATGACGCTTGGCTCCAGCTCAATGGTCCATACTCTGATCCGAACTCTTCAGCTGCAGATTGCTGAGTGTGTGCATATCAG
This sequence comes from Ostreobium quekettii, assembly GCA_905146915.1. Taxonomy (NCBI): domain Eukaryota; kingdom Viridiplantae; phylum Chlorophyta; class Ulvophyceae; order Bryopsidales; family Ostreobiaceae; genus Ostreobium; species Ostreobium quekettii. The sequence goes on along the minus strand of CAJHUC010003019.1, from coordinate 9,784 downwards.
CGATGCCCCGATCACTCTGGCTGAAAATGTTGGACTATCAATGGCTGTCCACACTGTGAACTCAACAGGCATTCAGCAGAGTGAAGGTGTGCAGGAGCACATGGTGTTCAACCTTCTTGCAGTGGCAGCGATGGATTGCCACTCGCCTAGTTACTGCTGCATGTTGGAGGTACCAAGTCCTCCAGCAAGGAGTTTTATACCAACACTAATGAATCTCTGAGTGGGCAATAGCACTCACTGCAAACTTCCCCAGAGGCATGACGATGTACTCAAGCAAATGTATGTATGGGCATGTTGTGCACTGCTGGTACAACAGCATCTTTGCTGCTGGATTTTCTCTTTTCATGTGCGATACAATTGTATACACAGCTTTCAGGCCATGACCTTTCTGGAGCACTTCCAAATGTCTCTGCACAGCTGAGTGTTGTTGCTGTGCTCCTCAGTCCAATATGCGATGCAGACTGCGGGCAGCATGGGTATGAGATCAGTGGTGTTCAATTGTAGAGGAACAGCAGGTGGCCCAGTAACGACACCTCAATTTTATTCTGCATCATACACCATGGACCTCAGGTAATGTTGAAGCCCTGTTTCAAGTTGGCTGTTGGAAGCAAACTCAGATTGTGCATGGTTGGATATCTCCAGTTCAGCTGTCCAGCCTATGCGTTTCAAAGTGGTTGAACAATGCTTTACTTCTTGTGCAGGGCGGTGGTGGCCTATCTTCAAAAAACGCAACCTGGTGTGCCCCTTTTGGCGATGGGGTGGTCACTGGGTGCCAACATTCTTTTGAATTACCTTGGGGAGGAGGGCCAACAGAGCCCAATCAAAGCAGCTGTGTCGCTTGTGAATCCTTTTAATCTGGTGATCTCAGACAAGGCTCTCAAGATTGGCGTGGCAAGACTGTATGACAGGAACCTTGGTAAGTGAGGGGCTGGGGATAGCTTGGATTGCAGCGAACAGTGTCAAAAATCTGTTTTACTGATTGGCTGTGGATGGACAGGCTTGGCGATGCGCAAGCTGTTTCAGCCACATGTTGCCCTCTTCAGAGGACACGCAGAGGAGCACCGAATACAAGCAGCGCTGAATGCTCAGACTGTCCGGGATTTCGACGATGCCATCACCCGCGTTTCATTTGGTAAGTGCTTAAATTGCCGGATCCGTTTTTTTGTGTTCTTTGTGTTTGTTGCTGTTTCCTACAGTGTGTTTCGCCAGTGATGTGCTGACCACAATGCAATTGTACTTATATATTCTTCCACTCCCATGGTCCCTATCAGCAGGTCCAAATGTTGCGAGTTTCCTGAACCAGGAAGCAGGCAAATATGGTAAAATTAACACGCCAGTCATGGGCGGAGGCCACTCAAATTGGAATGTAAAAATGTGCATCATGTTTGGTCTACGGGACAGAAACGCGAACATGTGCGTCATGCTTGGGCTTGTAAATGGAACCATGAAAATAGGCTTCTTTTCCAGAAGCGGAAATTTGAACGTGTGCAAAACGTTTGGCTTCCAAAGCACGAACTTCAGCACGTTTGGGGTTTCAGAACATAAACAAGAACGTTCTCGAAGTAGTGTGCTAAAAAACAAGACAGCCGAAATGCTCATAGTGGTACAGGGCACTATGGGCTTAGTAATGGCACAGTTGGACGAAACCACAAACAGATGGCTACAAGAGGTCGCACACATCACCCCAATATTCAGGAAGTGTGGCAACTTGTCAAGATCACCATCGAGCATCAGAGGTGGAGCAGTGCAAGGAAATGGCAGACGGCCCCGGAGAGCGGGCATGATCTTGAGCGTGTTCTGGGTTGGACAGTCTGGAGGCAGTCGCCGGAGAGGGCTGTGGCAACCAAGAGGGTCAGACTGGCCGACTATGAGGTCGTTGGGTGGGCAGCATCGCAGTACCGCCAAGCTGATCACATTGCAAAGCCAGATGTGTCAAAATCTGACACTTGTTGGCCAAGAATATAAAGAAACATGCCCTGAAGTGTGAGGCATCAGCAAACATTTGGGCTTTGTAAGCAAAAGAAAAGCGACCTTCTGCCGCAAGTTACGACTGACTTCCAAAGCATGAACGTAATGAACGAAACGAACGTAATGAACGAAATGAACGTAAAAGACTGTGGAACGTCTGGACTTTCAACACACAAACATAAACACTCTGCACGTTCACATGTTCGGCATGGAGACATGAACGTGTGCAATACGTTTGAATGTTGAAAGCAGGAATACAAGCGTGATATTCACATTTCATTGAGCTTTTGTTTCGAAACCTAAACATGAAAACCATGTTCATTTCTGTCCATGCCTGTAACGTGTTCAAGCATATTGAACGTGTTCAGCCTGCCCTATTGAACCTGTCCAAAGACATGTCAACAATATTACTGTTGTCTGTCGATCCCAACCAGCACTCCGTTTGCATGTCCCACTTGCAGCACTCCTGAAATGTGCTCTAACCTTCCTCACTTCCAGCGTTGCTGACTGTCATTAGGTACATGCACTTTTGATTTGTAGAAACTGCTGCCTCTGATTAGGTTCAGTCTTTCATGATGGACCGTTCTTGTCAGGGGTGCGGTTTCGCTCCATTTTCCTGCCTCCGCATCTGATGCTTGGAGTGGCGTCAAGTTGTTGCATGCACTTGGCAGAACCAGGACTATCCTGCATTATGTTGACATTGAGGGAAGTAATCTGCCGCCGTGTTGCAACACTGTTTTGGTCAGTCCGGTTATCATAGATCGTGGCAAAATGTGGGTGTGAGCCCCTACCGGCAAGAGATCCATTTGCATAGAGTCTCATTGTTGCTTGAGGCAGTTGGGGGTTGCAGAGACACACCAGAGTGCATTACTTCACTACCTCAGAGCACCTGTGGTTGTCCTTTTGTTGGTGTTTTCTTACCTATTTCCTGTATTCCTTCTTCAGTCAAGGCTGCATTAAAGCTGGCATAGTGGACCAGAGTGTTGCAAAGATTTGGACTTGAACATGATGGAAAATGGAGGCCATTAATTCTCAAGCCTGCAATGAGCTTGTGCTGCATGTCAGTGGCCCAAGTTTGGCAGTGTCCCTTTCTGCTTGCAGCATTCTACAGCATTCAATGTCAAAAAGAAATTATTGTTCAGCACGCAACAGGACTAGAAGCAACACCTGAAGATCCATACGGACGCGATGTGCATTGACATGCCTGGATCGCTTTGTGAGATGTCTGTGGAATGTGCAAGGTTGGCCTAGCGTGGATGCATACTACAGAGCATCTGGGAGCTGCAACAAGATTTCTGGAATCCAAGTCCCATTCCTTTGCCTCCAAGCACTCGATGATCCAATAGCTGTCAAGGAAGCCATTCCTTATGATCAACTTAAAGCCAACACCAATTGCACACTCGTCTTGACCCCTACAGGTGGACACCTTGGGTGGGTCCAAGCAACAGCACCCTTTGGGGCCCCATGGTCAGATGTTGCTGCTGTCGAGTGGCTTGTATCTGTGCTTCAAGAACTAGAAGATCGAGATACAGCCCGTTGCAATGATGGGGGTGGGAGGCGTGATACTACAGAGGGAGCGACTGGCAATGGTGCTGAGCCAGCAAGGGATGACCAGTTTGAGGCCTTCCAAAGCACTGCTAGATGAGGTGCTACCCATATGTTGCGCCAAGAATAGAGATTAGCGAATTCAGGACCTAACAGTTGTAGTGATATGTTCCCAGGAATGGGGCCTTCATCAGCTATATTTTTGCTCTCTATTCGAAATTCAAAGGAGGGGAGGGGAAGAAGAGTTAAGACGACAGGTCACTTGGTCTCTGGTGGTATAGCTGTTGCTCAGCATGGTATGTGCTGCTTATATGGCTTGGCTTCGAAGAAATGCTGTGCTATGACACAGTTCTCAATCCTCCAACGTGTTGCTTCCAATGGAGTCGTCGTTCCAATCGTTCTCTACTTTTTGTTGTGTCGGATAGGCTGTTGCTGCGTTGCGCTCCTATTGCTCATTTGGTCCACAGCTTAGAGACCTTCAGTCAGCTTGGGTGCTAACTTGTCGTAGCGTCCTTGTGTCGCTTGGCGCTCTTGTGCGCAGCCTTGTGCACGATAAGACGTTGCACTGGTACCATGAGCTACGGTGCCCTGTTAATGCTTGCAGGGCGTACTTTATAGCGCCGCCTGCAATAAAATGCAATAATGCGTACCGTGAATTTGTCATATCTGCATTCCGGAAAATTTTCATGGTGCTCACTCTTCCACTGTGTGCCAAACCAGCGTCGCCCCATAATCTATTTTGTTCCGCACCAACCTTGACCAGCCGCAGGAGCAGAAGCACGTGTTGGGTGACCTTGAGGATTGGAATGAAGGTGTCCATTCCATCCTGCTGAAGGTTGTGTTGCAGGACCAGCGCCAGATGGCAGCAGCCAGCCCTGGCCAATGGCAGGCATAGTTTGGGAGGGCTGAGGCACGAGTGGGGTACTTCAGTAACTTATCGCGCTGAAACAAATATAGCAACACGTGAGGCTACCACATATTGCAAGACGAGTGTGTCACCGCCCTTGTATTGCCCAGAGCTCTTGTGTTAAATACCATGTCACTTCTCACAAGCATCTTGGTCCTACAGGAATCAGACACATCGTGGAGGCGAATATCAGACAACAGGTGCGCGAAAGTCCAGCACAACACCCAAGGCAAGGTGCAAATGTATGTGCGTTTAATGTGAGAGCTGCCAGCTGACATTTCATTGGTTCTGTGAAACCCCAGCCTGAAGTTTACCGTTTGTCCTTGCTCCGATTTGGAGGACCAAAACCGCTCTAACATGCAAGTCAGTAACCTCATCCTTTGGGCTGTGGTGATGCAGAGTGTGGCAATAGAAGGAGTCACTTTTGTTCTTTTTGCTCAAGCATCTGATCTGACATTAGAAACAAATTGGGTGCATAGATGCACATATACATGTATACACATTCGATGTGTATGCACAATTTTCTTGCTGCCTTTGGTGGTAATGTCGATGGCAGGCAGGATCCAGGGTTGACGACCCCTGAACGGGGACTGTAGGTTCGAGTTCACGGCAACGGTTTTACAGCTGAGCAAATGGTCAACAGGAGCTCCGTCCCTTATATATCCAGTCCGTTCATCATTGTCCTCAATGCAGTTCCTAACGCCTCGTCATAGTTTTATGCGTTCAGTTGTTAGCGATACTCAATCAGTTCCAGTTACAACAGCAAGACGCAGGAAATGGCGAGTTGGCAACCCCTCTCAGAAACAGCCGTCGTACACTCTTCGCTGCCGGAAATACTTTTGCACCGTTTGGGAAAGCCAACAGCCTGCCTGCTTTCTGTTTCTACAAACCATCCCTTTCCAGACAATGACCGTCGAACCGTGACGCCCGTCAACAAGTCCATCGTCTTCGTCAGTTGAAACCATGACCCCCCGTCCTGAGGTACACCTCGCAGCCGCCCACAGTTCGCAAGGATGCCCTGCTGCCCACGGGGAACCTCAGCCAGGCGCCCTTCCCCAGGCTGCCGCCGTCTCCCTCAACATCTCCCTCCACCACAAAAAGCTCCGCCCCATGCTCGAAGCCTCGATCCACCTCTGACCCCGGGGCCCACTTCTCCAGCCATATGCCCTCCGGATACCCCTCTTGCTCGTACAGCATCTTCGCCTCGACCCCCTCCGCGCACCCCGCGACCCATTCCATGTCCTTCGTCTGCAGCACGACGTGCTGCCTGTCCAGGCCCGGAAATTGGCGGAGTTTGACGAACAGCACGCAGCCAGGGTGGGAGAACGGCGCGTGGCGGAAGCCCTCGGGGTTGAGGAGGAACGTGCCCTTCGGATAGTCGCCGCTCTCGTCCGAAAAAACGCCCTCCAACACCAGGATCTCCTCCCCGTCGGGGTGGTAGTGCACGGGGAACGTCGAGCCGGCGTCGTAGCGCACGACGGATGTCACCTTGCCAGCCTCGGCGGGGCCGTCGTGGTACACACGCTTGCGGTGGACGCCCGGGCTGGGGCTCGACTGCCAGGCCATCTCCGACGTTGAAACAGCCACCTCTTGGCCAAAGTCCCCGTTCGTGGCCATCCTCGCCCAATCCGACGCAGGCCTGCTGCTGGTCGTGGAGCGTCCGAGGTGCCCCCGTAGCGACAGCAGTCTTCCACCGGCAAGGCCCAAAGGCAGAGAAGCGCCAACGGGTCGCGCAGCGCGGGGCACAGGTCCTCGCAAAGACGGCAGCATGGCCAACAGTTCGCTCGTGCGCTTGCGAGCGGTGGTGGTCCCCTGTGTGAATGACTTCAGACCTGTGCACGAAGCATGATGCAAACGCGCATATGCATGCGTATCACCACGTGCGTCATGCATCCGGTGATCGAAACGGGAGTCACCAGCGTATTGGTGCCGCACCACGGCTGGTGGCAATTGGGCACCCAGGTCGCATAGCGCTTGACGCATTTTCAACCTTTTGCCCAAAGGTGTGTTATGACATGTTATGTGTGGAATTCCATGTTGATGGCGCTGCCTAGCCATTTTGTTTAATGGCTGAGCCAGCTGGCAGAGATGAATAAAAATGTCCTATGATTAAATACTATTGTTTGTATTGTTTTCCCTACTAATACTGCTAGATAGGTTCCAAACACAACTCATTTAAGCTGCATTTCACAACCTAGAATATTAAAAAGTTTGAGTTGTTAAATTCGCCGTTAGTCATGAAGCCATGTCACCCAATGACTGGCTCATGACTAGCACATGGCGACTGACTGGGTGTCACAACACCATAGACCAGTCAGCATTGACATGGACAGCCGCACAGCGTTGCTAGAAAGCGAGGAAAGCACGCTGATAGACCTGCTTCGGTCTAAGAAAGTGGCAAGGCATGTAGGAGGCGTCATACAAAAAAACAAAATGAAAGACACATTTCTAAGGGTTGGAATATGCAGCTATAATTCAAGGCACTGGCCAAATCAATTTGCAAGCGAGATATTGAGGCAGAAACAGGGTTTGCACCACTTGCCCGATTAAGTGGGGCATTTACAAAACCGCCAGAGTTGTGAAAACCCTAAAAGTGGGGGAAACGCTGTCAAAATTTGGCCAGAAAATAGCATGCTTTGCTGCAGAAATGGCAGACAGTCGGGACATAGTTTTAGGTAAAAAGCTGGCTAGGAATATGGGCGTAATGCTGCCAAAATCCTGTCAGCATATGCAGCTAATCAGTCGGAGTTTAATGAAAAAAACGGGGACTGATTTGGATAAGAATTGGGGAAGTTATGGGCCGGAATATGGCTGTGACGCTGGCTGCCTTGTCATTGAATTAGATGTCATTTTGGGGACGCCGCTGGCTGGTGATTGATGGTAAGAAGTTCTTATGTATTTGGTGGTATGAACAGCGGACCTGCCACTGTTGAATAGGGGTAAACGTGTGAAGGGGTCGGCAGGCCGTCAAGGAGCATTCCTTGGATTGTTTGGGCAGTGCTGTTCAAAGTGTGAGGTGTATTGGGAGGCATGTTGAGCGGGATTGTATCCAGAACACGGCACCTTTTCATGTCAGTTGGGGCCGTTGATACTATACATTTTAGCGTATATGAGCGTCAAAAAGGGGCAGCAGTTCATCAGGCCGTTGGCCTCGAAAAGTCCATGGTCCCCTTGGACCTTGGATTGGGAAAATTCACAATGAACTGAAAGAAAAAACATGTTGGGAACATGTACAGATTCAAGGGGCAGTGCGTCCCCATCGTGGGAAGTGGGATTGGACGGAAGGGTAGTCAACAAACACCATGTCAGACATATTCTTATATGGGAAGTGAAAGATACAATCAATAGTGGAGATCTACCATACGTCGGACAATTTCCAGGTCGGGTGTGACCTGGGAATTCACCGAATGCCTCCGTACGGGCGTTGGAGGCCTGGCCCCTAGGGCCCGCGAGGGGTGGCCGTTCCGCCCGGCCGAGTCGAGAGCAACACGGCGTTCGGAGCATTCTGTCGGTGCAGGGCCAACCAGGAGGTCCGCACCAAGCTTGCGGAACGCTCGGACCGACCTCGCCGAAAAATGGATGCGTCCATCCATCCATGCGCGGAGGCGGGAGGCTCCTCTTCGGCCCCGTTGCGACCTGAATGGGAGCCGCGACCGGGAGGCTGGTCGAAGGAGAAACAGCACGCTTTGAGAGTGGTTGTGGCGGGCGACATTGGCGCCCCATTTCCATGGACTCGAGCGAGCGGGGATGGGCTTCCTGAGCCTTGGATGGAGATGGCATGGCCGGTCAGCACCAAGTGGCGCCTCACCCGCACGGGGGGGCCGCTGCGCCTCCACCTTCGAGTGTTTTTTGTCGCCGTGGTGCCCACCCGGAGGTGGGCGTTCGCCCTCGATCAGGCCATTCGTGAGCGGGTTCTGGATGACCCGTTTTTGTGGACAAGGGAGCGGGAGGCGGCATGGCGCGCGGCGGAGGCGGACGGGGACCATGCTCCGCCCCGCCTGTGACGTGGCTGCTTGGGGGTTAGGCTTATTTGACATTTCTGGAGTGGGAATTACGTAATTGGCTAAATCGACCTTTTGGGGACGTTATTAAGAGCTTCCTGGTTCCAATGAGCTTTTAAACGCCCGATTCCGTTAAGAAACGGCGAAGATATGGCCTCCTGAAGTCGTAGTACTTAGGGCCAGGGGGTCGGGTGTTAGACGCTTGGAATTAGAGGACAATGGGTCGATCGTAGGTGAACGGTGGACGGTGACGATGTGCCTGGACGCGCACTTGTCTTGTCTTGTCATGATGTGACCAGCGATGGACCCGCGATCGGGCATCGTGCATGCGATATGTGCGCGCGCATGCAGTGAATCGTTGTAACACTTTTGGCCCACTCTCTGGCCTCCCGCGAGCCAGCGAACCACCGCCTCGCTGCGCCGCCACCTCTCGCCGACAGCAGGCCCCGGGGATCGATCCCCGTCGAGCATTGGGCCCACCGCGCGACCAAGGAACGACTGCCCCGGATACGCCCACCATCCGAGGTGGAGAGCGCCGGCTGACCTCCAACAGCCGAGCCGCAGGGCAGGGCGACCCCCACGACTCCGGAAACCAGCGGCTGCGACGGGGCCGCAACAAATTGGTTTCGGAGCGCGAAGCCCGGAGCCGGGAGCTGAGCGAGAGGCGCAGCACCACAGAGTGACCACGCGGCCTGTGAGGGCTGCGGATTTCCAGAAGCCTCCAACACCCCAGGCAGCGGTCAGCACCTCCGCGGGTGCTGAATCGCCGTGCTGTGTGCCTGCGGGAGTTCGTTTTGCAAGCCTAAGGAGCTTTTCAGTGGACGATTGGTGTTCGGGGATCGACGGCGCTGGGCGATCGCCAGATCCGCGGATTCAGCTACGGATTCAGTGCATGCGCCAGGCGCTCATCGTGTAGCCGAACACGCGAAGGCCAGCACCCCTCAGTTGGAAGATTCAGTCAACCTCAGGTGCCACCCGCTGTAGAATAGGGGTGAAGGTCCCGCTCTAGAAGTAGGGGACATCTGCTGCTTCACCTTATTTTGCAGGTACTGCAGGCGGGTCACCACCAGACCGCTCTGCACCAAGATTGGGGGCCTGATTAGGGGAAGGGGGAGAAGATTGAGCACGGCAATAGGCAGGCCCAGTTGGGTCCAGAGTGCTACCTCCTAGTGGAGGCATCTCCCCTGGAACCGGTCAGAGGGTGAGGCCATTGCCCACCTGAGGTAGACAGGCCAGTCACCCCTTCGGAACCTTGGGTGGCTGAGTCTTCAAATATTTAGACAGGCTGGGGGTGCCATAGGCCAACCCAGACCTATTACAGCAGTCCCGTCCCAGGCAAGGGACACCTTCTTAGGTTGTTCGG
>CAJHUC010003018.1:0-56277 GCA_905146915.1 Ostreobium quekettii | reverse complement strand
CCCCCCTCGGGCGAGTACGCCCCCGGCGGTGCGCCCGATCGTCGGGGCGCCCGATGCTTTGTCTCACAGCCCGAACCGGCCCCCTCGCCCCGCTGTTTTGGGGCCGCTAGACCTGCCTAATGCCCGCGATTTGGCCGGGCAGCTCCTGCCATTTTTGGAGGAGCATATCCGCCAAATGTTGGCGGGCGTGGGTCCCTCCAGCCGCCTGCCCCCCTTGCCGCATTCCGGTCCGATCACGGCCCCCACCCCTACCGCTCCGCTGCCCATTTTTTCGGGGGCTGAAGGGAGGGCCCTCTCGGGTTCTTTGTCTCCAATTCCCTCCTCCTTGGCGGGTTCTGTGGCGGCCTTGGCTGTGGCCCCACCCGCCTCGAGCTTGGAGGCATTCTCTGGTCTTGGGAACCCGCTGACTCCCCCGATCGGCTCCCTGCTGCCTGCTGGCTCGGGATCCCGGGGTGCTGTGTCTTCAATTCCCCCCTCCTTGGCGGGTTCTGTGGCGGGCTTGACTGTGGCCCCACCCGCCTCGGGCATGGAAGCATTCTCCGGGCTTGGGCACCAGTTGAATTCCCCGATCGGCTCCCTGCTGCCTGCTGGCTTGGGATCCCGGGGTGCTGTTTTGCCTGTGCCTCCCCTCTCTGCCCTCCCGCAGGTTGCCCCGCCATCCTTGGGATCGGCTTCCACCGACGAGCTCTCTCGCCAAGTGGTCTTCCTCCAGGGCCAGCTGTCCGCCCTGGAGGCCTTTCCTCGAGGGTCTGCTGCCGCCCCGCCCGGCTCTCCTCCGCTCCCCCGGGGGGTCCCCTCGCTGCCTACCTTCTCCGGCGATCCCAAGGGCGATCGTTGGGACCAGTTTCTGGTCCACTTTGACGCCCACTGCCGCCTCTGCCACCGCGACCGGGATGACGCCTACCGCATCAACCTCCTCCCGGTCCTTCTCAAGGGGGCCGCCGCAGCTCACTGGCGCCTGCACTTGCAGGCCAATCCCGCACCCACCACCTGGGAGGAGGCCGCGGCGATCATGCGGTGCGGGCCCTTTGCGCGCCCCCCAACCTTACTGGGTCTGACAATGCAGCTCCAGGAATTGGCCGCTCACCCCCCCGCCACTGTCTTTGAGTTCCTCACCCGCATGGACACGCTGTTCGGTGAGCGGGGCGCCGCGGGGGCTGCTGTCCTGGAGATCGACCGGGTCTTTTGGGTTTACAGCGGCTTGCCTGAGTCGCTCCGCACGCGTTTGCTAGCCGATCCCGCGGGTCAGGCTTGGGGGGCGCACTCGCACCAGCAGTTCAGGCCGCTCTTGTGGTCGTTCATTCATCACGATCCTGCCCTTGGCTGCATTCCCAGTCGTGCTGGTTCCTCTCGCTCCTTGGCCGTGCGTGATCGTCCAGGTGATCGATTCCTCACGGGGCGTAAGCGCTCCTTTGATGGGGCGGATCCTTCCCGCCCTCCGGTTCGCAGCCGCCGGGGATCCGACCTTCCGCCTGCCGATCCGGCTGAGGGGGTGCCTCTGGCTGGTCGCCTCCCCCACGCCCTCTGGATGGCCACCCGCGCCCGTGGACCACATGGCGCCTGCGTCTGGTGCTGGAAGGAGTACACCCAGCCCCGCAGGAGGAGTGATCCACCTCACTGCGCCTTCCAGGGGGATCGCCGTCGCCGCTTGCCCCCTCCTGATTGGCTGGTGAGTCTCCCTGCCTTTTCCCCGTGGTGCTCTCGTTTGGCTGTCCCGCTCCGGCTTGTGGCACCCACTTTGGGTGAGGGGTCGCCTCCTGCTCCCCTTTTGTCTGCCTTGTCCTCAGGAGTGCCTGGCCATCCTCTCTTGCCCTGCTGTTCTGATGTGAATTCTCGGGGGGAGCTCCCTTCCTTTTCGCTCCCCCCCCTGCCTCCCCTGTCTCCTCTTTCTTCCTGTTCCGTGTCTCCCTCTCCGTCTCTCGCCGTTCCGGCGCCCTCTCTCCCGCCCCCCGCCTCGGTGTCGCGTTTGATCCCGCTCTCTTCCTTCGCGACCCTCTCTGCGGGCACTGTTGATCCCCCTGTCGCACCGGGATCGCTTCCTCTTTTGGCCCCCCGCTCACCTTTGGGGCTCCCCTCCCCCTTGGGTCCTCCGGGTTCTGGCCTCTCGTCTCCTCTTGCACCGCTAGGTGTCCCCTTACCACCGTCTCCTGGTGCCGGGCCTTCGGGATCCGGTCACCCATGGTTTCCTGCCGTCTTACGCGATCTGCCTCTCCTCACGGCGATCGTCCCCGACGCGCCCCCCGCGGCCGCTCCTCGGCCTTGGCGCTTGATCCAATCGGATCTCCTCACCCACGGCCGTCCCCGCTCGGGTTGTGTGGCCCGGCCCTCCTCGCCTCACCCGCCTCCCATTTCGAGCTCGGCTCCCTCGCCCGGGCCTTCTCTGCCTCGCCGCGATTGGTGGAATTGCGAGGATCGCGCCATTTTGCGTTCTGAGTTTGTGCGCATTGCTCAGCGCGTAGGCCGTCCCTTTACACTTGACGCCTGTGCTGATCCCCTGGGTCATAATGCCCTGGTCCCCAACTTCTGTTCCCCCACTCGGGATGTCCTCCGCGAGTCTCTGGCGGGCCACCATGTTTGGCTCAACCCCCCGTTCAGCCGCATGGACGAATTCATTGATCACTACCTTGCCAAGAAGGCGCGCTCCCCTCACGACACCAGTGCCTGTATCTTGGTGCCAGCTTGGCGCAAGGCCGCGCACCCGGGTCTTCGTGGCATGCAGTTGGTAGCTCAGTACGCGCAGGGGACACCCCTTTTTACCGCCCCGTGTACGGATGGCTCCCGCACCCCTCTTCCGGGCATTCCTTGGGGGGTGAATGTCTTCTATGACCCCCCTCGGCCCGCCATCTGTTCTGCCCGCCAAACTGATGAGGGCCGCTTGGCCCTTTGTCTTCCGGGCCGCCTTTCCGGCGCTCCTGCTCAGTGCCTCCTTGACACCGGCGCCCAAGGTACCCATTACCTCTCGCAGCAATTCTGCGTCCAGAACGGGATTTCTTATACCCCTCTCGCCGGCGTCGAGGTGCAGGTGGCTTCTGGCCACACTACTCCCATCGTCGGGGAGGCGGTGATCACCGTTCAGATCAAGGCCTATCGGGAACGGTTGCGTTGTGTCGTCCTCCAGATGACCCCCGGCATTGATCTGATCCTTGGCGACGGTTGGCTTCTCCGCCGTCGTGCGACGATCGACTATGGCGCTTGGTCTATCATCCTGCGTGATGACCTCCATGATCGCTTCATCACCCTTCAGATGGCTTCTGCCTCGGCTCCCTCCCGGGTCCCTAGCCCCCCCTCTTCCCCCTCGGGCTCGGCCGCCGTTCCGACCGCTTTGGCCCCCCCGCCCCCGTTGTTGAACTACCTTCAGACCAAGCGGGCTCTGCGGAAGCGCTGCGCGACCTTTCTGGCGGTCCTACGCCGCACTGATCCACTGGATCCGGAGCCCGACGCCCCCGACACGGCGGGGGCGGACCCGATCATTGCCCCGCCTGCCTCCTCTGACCAGGCTGATCCCGTGCGCATCCAGCATATCTTGGATCGCTATCCTGAGGTCTTTAAGGAGACGCTGCCTGGCCTCCCCCCCCGTCGTCCGGAGGACGTCGCTATTCCCTTGGTTGAGGATGCGGCCCCCGTTGTAAGGGGTGGCAACCCTCCTTGGCTGGTCGGGGCTTGGCCCGTTACCCGTTCGAGTCGGGGTCCAGTCGGAAACGAACTTGAACGGCAAGGTTTCGATTACAGAAGTGTTCCGGTGTTCCCGTTTATATACCCCATGTCCAAGGCAGTCCAAGAGTCATGCCAGAATTGGGTGAGTCACCCAGATTCTGGCATGCCCGCCCAGTTTCGTAATTCAAACCCCCAACTTCGTGTCCGTTCGTTTCTACCGACCCGTGGTCACCCAGCGCCTCTCTCTACCGTATTGACCAATACGGCACTCTTTCCCTTTGTCCATTTCATCATCACCCAGTCTAGTTATCCTTAGTAAACCCAACATCTAGCTTTGGCTCCTGAACGGCCAGCTGCGGCGGGCACTCCACGCCCCGTTCATTGAATGAAATGGCTAAGTACTATCCCGCATTAGAACCCGTTTCCCGTGAGCTATTATACAATGTTTCCCATGCTAATATACAGTACCGCCCAGGTTAATATACAGGTGAACTTCCCCTTCTGTCCTAATGTACAAGGCTGCCCTCACACTCCTCCCCCCTTGCTGCGAAGCGTCCTCGCGAGCCTCTGACGACTCCGCGGCGACGCCTCTCGCCAGCTGCCGGGATGGAGTCGTGGAAGTTCGCCACGGAGTTCCTCACGCCCACGACCCGCCCCAGGCCGGCTGGGCCCGGGAAGCCCAAGGATGGGGCTCCCACGGGTCGTCGCGGGTCTGGGCGGGCGTCGTTGGTGACGCTTCCGCTGTTGCTGCCGCCACCGCCGTCGCTGCAGCCGCTGCCATGGTCGTCCCGGTCGTCTCGTTTTTGCCAACGCCCGTCTGACCAAGGGGAGGCGCCTGAGCGCCCCAATCACCGCCCCAGTGTGGTTGGACCAACCCAGCCCATGGGTCGTCGGGCTGAGTGGTCGGGGCGGTGCGGTCGGGCGGGAAGGCACCGTGAGGCGGAGGGGCGTTGTCGGGCGGGAAGGTGGCGGAGCGGCGTAGCCGCTTGGAACCCGGGGACCACTCGCAGTGACCCGCCGCGTCCTCCTCCTTGCGGGTCCCTTGCCCGCAGTCACGGCCTCCCCACCCGTACGTCCGGGCGCCGCAGCTCGGACAGCGCTCCAGTGCGAGGGGGTCTGGTGCCTCGCCTCCCGCCGAAGTCATGTCGTCGGATTGATACTCCGCCCAGTCGTCGCCTTCTTCCGAGTGCACCGACGCAGTGCAGTCCGCGGCGCCCCAGTGGACGGGACTCAGCGCCCGTTTTCTCCCCAGGATAGCGCGTGCCTTCAGTTCCCTTTCGAGGGCGTTGCGGGCCGAGATGGTCGTGTACACCTCCTGCCATGTCGCGGGGGCCATGGTGCCACGGGCGGGGTAGCTGGCCACGGGCTCGGGGTGGCTGGGTGCGGCAAAGAGCAGGGAGGCGATAACCAGCGCTCCCGCCAACCCTATAAATAGGGCTCGGGCCTTCAGGCCCGTAGCGCTTCGCCTCCCGTGATCCTTGGGAAGCGAGGCGGTCATTGCCGCGTGGGTTTCTGTCGCTGTCTCTCCGTCTGACGGGTCAGGCTGCGCCGGCCCTCCGTTGACGTCTTGACCTCCTGTTGACGACTTTCGATCCGTCACGTCGAACCGTCGCATGACGACCACCGGACGTCGTCGGAAACGTCTCCTTGCACGTCGCTTCACAGCGCAGCCGTTTCCACCCGGCTGCTCATTCACTTCCGTCGAGTTTGCCGCTTTCTCCTCGACGCCTTTCGCCGTCGCCTTGACGTCAGTGGCGGCGCCGCCGTCCTGACTCTCGCCGCCTCGTGCCTTGGGCTGGTCACAGTCGTCAGCTTCCTCCGTCGCTCCCTGGTCGTCACTGGCGTAGCTGACGCCTCCGGTCGTGCCCCTGACGACCGGGCTGACGACTTTGCTTTCGTGCGGCGTTGGCACAACGCCGTCGTCCTCACAGCCTCCCTCGGGCTTGGTCTCCTCGTTATTGTTGTTTTTGCAACCTTCCCCTTCACACGGGTCCCCTTCTGGATGCTCGTGGTCACTTTCCTGACCCATTCGCTGCTGAACGCACCGTATTAGTCGTTCTCTGGGGTCGAAACTCGCTTCCCGCTGCTTGGTCGTTGTGTCTTCCATTGTGGTGACGTCTCCACCTTCGCTCTCGCTGTCCTCTTCCTCGCTCTGTGTTTCCTCATTCTTGGCTCGCGCCCGGTCGTCAGGCAGCTTCTCTCTGGGTACTTGATGGATTGGCCACACTCTCTCGTCATTCAGTATTATTGCCTTCTCATCCCAATCGAATGTAGGTCGGGCCTGGAGCAGCCATGGTATGCCCAGGATGGCGTCAAAATGCAGCAGCTCCATCTCGATTGCTCTTACTGTGGTAACGGATGGTCCCAACTCGACCGTGAGGCTTTGGTGGGCTTGGCACCGTCCTCGAGCCGTCCCGTCTGCCAAGCAGATGGTGGTCGAGTCATCCCTTCTCTCATCTTCCGGTTGTTCCTCGAGGAAAGCACGGTTGACAAAGTTTGTAGTGGCCCCGGTGTCAAGTAGGGCAAGCCCTAGTCTTCCTTGTATTTTGGCCTTAAAGCATGGCAGCGTAGTTCTCGCTTTGGGGAGATGGCTGGCATTTCCACAATACTCCTGGTCTTGTATCTCCTCTTCTGCGCGCTCCAAATTCGTCACGGTGTGACGCCTCTCGCCACCGCGACGTCCTTCACCTTTTGATGCTCCAAATCGCTTGCCAGGTCGCTGTCTTGTGGCACAATCTTTCGCATAGTGCCCATAACCCCTGCACCGGTGGCACTGAATTTCTTGAGGCCCTCCTCGCTGCAACGTGTCGACCTCCATGGGTGTTGGTCCTGCTCGTGGTATCGGTCGAGGAAGCGATCGGTGTACAGGGGGGTTGGCTGTATTTCGGGTAGCTCCATTGATGCGGAATAAAATATCATCCGCCTTCAGCGCATGACTCATGGCTTGCTGTAGATTTAGTGGGTTGGCCCTCTCCACGTCCAGTCGTACGGCTGGCTTCAGTCCTCGTTTATAACGGTCCAGACACTCGTCGTCGCTGATGCCTGGAATTCGCGTTTTTAGGTCCATAAATTTTCCGGTGTAGTCCTCCACGCTAGTTTTCTGGGCGAGCCTCGCCAGCTCGTCTCGCGCCTTCTGACGGTCGTTGGCTACCCCGAACTGTCCCTCCGCAGCATTGACAAACTCTTGCCACGTTCGAATTGCTCCTACTCCATGCGCTTGTACAAGATTCTGCCACCACAGGCCAGCTGTCCCTCGGAATTGGCTGGCCGCAAACTCCACGCAGTAGGCTTCGTCGTGAACGTTCATCAGTCGTAGATATTGCTTGACCTGGAACGCCCACTGAGTGAACGTCCCCTGACGTGCTCCCTCGTACGTAGGTGGCTTAGTAGGCTTGACAATCAACTGGGCCGGTCGTTCAGGCTGTGGGCGTGTCCTAGCATCAGCCAGGGAGGCGGCAGCTGCCACTGCCTCGTCCAGCTGGTTCTGGATTCGTTGGTTTATCTCGCTTTGTTGCACCTCGACGTGTCGTGCCAGTTGGTTCCACCGGTCGCCCAGTACTTGCTCGATGGCTGCTTGTAACTGGTCGGGCGAGGCTTGTGACGGACTCGGGGACCGGCTCTGTACGCTCCCCTGCTGGCTCATGTTGTTTGGTCCTGTCTGGCCGTTTCTTTGGAAGTATTCCGCGGGTCAGTCGTCGACCGACGTCTTCACGTCGTTTCCCGCCTCGAGTCGTCACTTGACGTCCCAGCACTGATTTTCCTTGGTTCTCACTCCCTTCCAGTCGTCACGCTTGGACGGCCCACCTTGCTGACGTCTCTTTCAGCGAATGGCTCCCTGGCGCCGGCAGGCCCGTCTTCGAAATCTCTCCTTTCCTGATTCGCCCTCGGGGCAGACCTTCACGGGTGACGTCTTCGTGACGTCCAACCCTCACTGCCCTTGGTGCGGTCTCCTCGTTGTCGCTCTCCGGCGCACAACGGAACGGTTGTCGTCGCCCTCGGGGCAGGCCTCTTCGCTGTCGCACTCCGGCGCACAGCGGCACTCGTCGGCTCTTCTCTTTCGAGCTTCCGACACAGCTGACGACTTCCAGACGTCCAGCTGCGCCGCTCTTCAGTCGGAGTCCAAGCTTCCCTTGGGCCTTGGGGTCCCGCCGCCTCAGGTCGTGGGTCGGTCAGAACGAAGCGCCGCCGCAGCTTGGGCGCTCCGCTGGCTCCGAAACCAGTTGTAAGGGGTGGCAACCCTCCTTGGCTGGTCGGGGCTTGGCCCGTTACCCGTTCGAGTCGGGGTCCAGTCGGAAACGAACTTGAACGGCAAGGTTTCGATTACAGAAGTGTTCCGGTGTTCCCGTTTATATACCCCATGTCCAAGGCAGTCCAAGGGTCATGCCAGAATTGGGTGAGTCACCCAGATTCTGGCATGCCCGCCCAGTTTCGTAATTCAAACCCCCAACTTCGTGTCCGTTCGTTTCTACCGACCCGTGGTCACCCAGCGCCTCTCTCTACCGTATTGACCAATACGGCACTCTTTCCCTTTGTCCATTTCATCATCACCCAGTCCAGTTATCCTTAGTAAACCCAACATCTAGCTTTGGCTCCTGAACGGCCAGCTGCGGCGTGCACTCCACGCCCCGTTCATTGAATGAAATGGCTAAGTACTATCCCGCATTAGAACCCGTTTCCCGTGAGCTATTATACAATGTTTCCCATGCTAATATACAGTACCGCCCAGGTTAATATACAGGTGAACTTCCCCTTCTGTCCTAATGTACAAGGCTGCCCTCACATGTACTGTATCCATATCAGAGGCAGTTGATGATGCACAGCTACGGCCTCAGTCCCCTCTGCATGCTGGTATTTCATCCACAGAGCAACATGTAGATCGCATCGTATCAGGGACAGGAGCATGTACTAATAGACAGCCGTACTCGCCACGTATACGGAGTCAAAGGACGCTCACTCAGTCGCACACACAAACGTTGCCTGACCACACAGTGTCGCCATACGTGGGTTATTTCAGACCACGTAAGCCCCCTGTATTCATGGGAGAGCGAGGGCAGGACTTTGTGTCCTGGCTCAGAACAGTAGAAGATTACCTGGATGCCGTTCCTTGTTCTGAGCAGCAGGCGATAGTCTTCATCATTTTATTGTTGGCGGGTATTGCTAGAGAGTGGTGGGACACAGAGTGTATCTCGCGTAGAGAGGAGAGGCCAGAGTCACTTGAAGAGCTATTGGGGTTGTTGAGGGCGTGTTTTGAGTCCCCTATACGAGAGAGTTGCGCCAGGACCAAACTCCTCAAGTTATCACAGAAGAAGGGGGAAGATACGTGCACATACATGGTACGAACTACTGTATACCGAAAAATTTTCGCGGAGAAAAAATTTCGCGTATTTCGCGGGAAAAAAAATTCGCAGAGAAATATTTTCGCGCACTTGTCGGTGCGCGAAAATTTTTCTCCCACGAACTCTTTTTCCCCGCGAAAATTTCTGCCGCGTGAACATTGTCGCTGCGCGGCCTTTGCGGGTGGGGTACCAGCGGGTGCCCACCTTGGCTGTAGCCCGCTCGAAGGCCCAGCAAACTGAGGGTCCTTTGGCGTAGTGGGCGATCAGCAGGGCCTGCCCGAGTGGCCACCCACGAAGCCTTGGAGGAGCGCCCGGATTGGCGCCTCACGGCCGCCCATTCGTGCCGCCCACGGTGGCCTAGGATGGGCCCCGCCGGTGGCCCGGGTTGGCGCGAGCCCGAGCAGCGAGATGCACCGCAAGATAAGCGCCTCGCGGGTGCGCAATCGCGCCGCTCGCACTGCCTTGAATCGCCCCGGTCGGTGGCACGAATGGCCAGCAGATAGGCACGATAGGCACGACAGGCGTGACCTCATTTGCCTGCCCATTCACGCTATCCGCGGTGGCCTGGAACGGCCTCCGCAGGCGACGCGAATGGGCGCCCGCGAAGCACAAGAGGCGCAACAGGAATGGCGCCTGAAATGGCACCCGCCAATGGTGGAATTGGGTGCCCATGAGAGGCGACATGCGCCACAGCATTCGCGCCGCATCCGGAGCCACCCTGTGGGCCGTCCCTAGGGCACGCTCCTTGTGCGTTCGACGGGCTCGATGCAGGCACAGATTCGGTCACCAATCGCTTTGCAAGCCACACTGCGCTTGTGCCCTCGAAATGCTCCCAAAAACTTGTGGGCTCCATGGAGACTCGGCCAGCCGATGACCACTGCCCTGGAAAACACCCACTAGCCAGTTCAGGGCTTCTTTGCCACTCGGCGGGGGCCACACGCCGCAGCGCAAAGCCAAGAGGTCAAACTGCGCACCCAATGCCTGACCCACCCCTGAAGGGTGCCAAAAAGTTTGCGGGCGAAAAAAGTTCGCGGGACCAAAATTTTTGTGGAGAAATATTTTCGCGCGCTGGCTCGACCGCGAAATGCGCGAAAATTTTTCTCCCGCGAAATTTTTCGGTATGCAGTAGATCCATATTGCACCGGGTACCAGGAGTAGACAAGCCGACGGCTGTGCACATGTGGATCTCCGGTTTGCGGGAGCCTTTCCATCTTGAGGCTGCCAAGACCGCCCCAAAAACTCTAGCTGAAGCGGAATTACTGGTTGCATGCATGGAAGATGCATTCAGTGGTAAGGCTGAGAGTGACCAGCAGAATGAAACGAACAAACAAGGTAAATGTGCAGGAAGTGCCAGCAAAATTATGAGAACGCCATCTAAAGCTCACAATAGAAGGGGAACTCATAGCGGGCATGGGCAAGCTGGACAACCATGTCTTTCTCTATCGACTGGTTCACATTTCCACCCGGGGCATCAGTCTAGAGAGTCTGACCACAGTGGACGTGGGAGGATTCAGAGAAAGCCCAGGGTGGCTGCAATGGTCACCAGTAGAGCATTACGGGGTATGGCCGATCAGATGGATCGGGAGGCGGAACAACAATCCGCCATGTTGGATGGACGCTTCCCAGCAGTTGCAGCAAGGAGACTATCTGGCCCCCACTCTGGCCAGTCAGGAAAGCGTCCGGGACATTTTGTCCAAGCCTGCCAGAGAGCTTGGACCATTTCGGCTGTGTTTCCCAGTAAGTGGCAACAGAAGCGCCAAAAGAGGTCGAGGAAGTGGAGGCGCAGGGTGGAAAGACGGCGGCGCTGCCAAACACACCAGGCTGAGGAAAAGAAAGCTTCCAAGGAGCAAAATGGGGTGCCTGAAAAGGTGAAGGAATCCCTATCAGAATTGGTGGGGGTCCCCAAGTGCTGGGCTCAGAGGAGGGAAGCTCTTGTAGAACCCAATGCTGCGAGCCAACTAGGCCTAGGGTCTACAAGCAAGGACCACTTGCTCCTGATTGTTAGAGCAGTAGAGGTGGCCACACTCGGGTGCCGTCCGGTCCGTTAAGTATCCTGCTTTCATACAAAATGTCAGTAAGAGGGACACGGAAAACAACAAAATGTGCATTTTGCGCACAGGCAAAATGCAAGAAAAATGCCACAACAACAAACTTGCACACAAACAGGCCATTTTTGCACAAACTTGCACACAAACAGGCCACAATATTGCGCACAAAAAAGTGTACCTTTGCGCGCGCTGCGCGCACAAACACAGGCGAACATTGCTAGGCCTAGTGCATCAATGCACGGGCCTTTCCAGGGAGTGGAACCCGTGTCGACATGTCTTTTGAAAACTTAAGCCAGGATATAAAGCATGAGAACTGGTGTTTTAAAGGCGTTCATACTCTTATTTTTTAGTGCACTCAGAAATGGCAATATTGCGCACAAGTTTCCTTGTTTTCTGATGGACAATCTTGAGCACAACCATTTTGCCCAAAAAACACATAATCGCAATGTTGCACACAAGTGCACCCTTTCGGACCTTACCGACATTTTGCACGAAAGCTAGTTAAGTCCGGTCCATAAAACTGAGTGTGATATTCGTCCGCTAGTATCCGGTCCACTATTTGCCGTACTGCCGTCCGCAAAATCCGGCGCTCATTTTTTCTTCACCATTATTTGCCGTTAAATTAATGGATGACGTGTGCGGCGTCCGGTCTGTAACAAAATATCCGTTGATTAATAATTTTGGTCTGTTATTACCCATAGGTACTTGTTGTCCAGCCACGGCAAGGTAAGGCGAAGTTGCCAAGGGGTTTCCATTTTGCAGCAACTCCAATTATGTTGGTTGCATGCTTGATAAATGTGTGTGGGCTTTTCCAGGTCATGTATTCTGCTGTTTGTAATACATGGAGTGATATGGAGAACTGAACAACACATAAGCCGTGTGTAAAGTTCCAGTGTATGCATGCAATCCTGCACCACTTGCTACGGCCGGTACTGCTGCGTACCACACTCCCATTGCAAGTCTTCCCGGCCATTGCAGCAAGGGTTCGGCATAGTTGTAATACCAAACGCGGACACACAAACACCCACATCACCTGAGGCAGGTGGCAAAAAGGGTTCACCTTTGAACACAGTTGAGCCACTCAACATACTTGGGAATGGGTGATATGTATCACATATAACGATGGGTTGCTGTGGCGGTACTCCACAGTTTCCACGCCAGGGCAGTGAGTGTAAAGCCCATCCACCAATTGCACTATTCGATTGGACACATTTCTCACAGAAATTCTCTTCTATCTATATGATACCCTAGGTTCATCCACCATTCCAACATAGTACGTCGAAGTTCAACAGTTCAACATACATGAAAACGGGCAACGAATAGTACGAGTTGTGATTTGTTATCTTCCATCTCTGCCTATCGCACCCTCGCTGCGGCGGTACTCCAGAAGTTTCTACGCCAGGGCAGCGACTGTTAAGTCTATCCACTAATCGCAGTAGTTGTTGGGACGCATTTCTTGAATAAAATTTTCTTCTATCTATATGATACCCAAAGTTCATCCACCACTCCAACATAGTGTGTTCAAGGTGTGCACTTCAACAGCCATGGCAAGCGGTTTAGGGTGGGTCAGACGCCTTCTCTTGGCCCTGCACTGTGGCACATCCTCCACCACAACGACACTCAAACTTGGCGATGCACCTCCAAGCGAATCAGTGTCCGCAGAGCTCAACACACCCCTCCCAGCAGGAACATCATGTGCGTCTAGGACTCCTCGCTCAGCAACAAATGCTGCGAGGTCAGCACCACCATTGCCACCAACAGAGCCTGGCGCAGACGTCCATTGCGTAAATAACCGAGGCAACATATATTCGACAATGGTTTTCAGATGTTACAAGGAGATGTTACATGCACACTTCCTTCTGTGAAATAAAGGCAGAAAAGCGTCTCACAACCATGGATTGTTTAGCAAATGTCACCTTCCTCGCCGGTGGCAGGCGGTACTTGGACTTCACCTCACAATCAGATTGTTTTGTTAAAAAAAACTAATCAGAGGAAGTCTCCGTGTCACTCCCTGTTAGGAGGCCGGAGTCCATGACATTGAACTCCCACCCAACTTGTGAAAAAAAATCGTCTTCAAGGAGTCTTTCTTCCAGGCGTCTTAGCGACAGTTCAGTTATTCTATATTTTCTGCTAATAGACTTGTACCCCACCATGTGTTCCCCCCGGTGCAGCACCAAATCTATGATAGCCGCGCACTGACGTGTTTTATAAGCAGCCCAGCGATTCCTATCCACTTGTTTGCGTTCCTGCCTGCGACGCTTGTGCCATTCTCCCCAAGGCTGGGGGGGGTTCTGTCTCTCGTGTTCTTCCTTTCGCAACCGTGCCCCTTCTGCCCCCCCCAATGCATTATTAATGTATCCGCTTATGGCGGCTAATCGGGCCTAGTCCTTGGGGGCGAGGTGGTCATGTATGGGCCGCCACACCCCCGAGGGCAGGCCACCCAACCCCGCTTCTTGTATTTCCTCTAATCTATCTGGTAGGGCTTCCCTATCGCGCTCAGCTTCCCTATCGCGCGCAGCTTCTATCCGCCGCCTGACTTTCACCCCTGCACGTCTCCTTCCCCCCTTCCTGTTGTGTCTGTGCCAGTGCTTTCGACCATCCTTGTAACGTTGGCCCCTGTTCAGGGGCTGCTTCCGACCTGACACAGGAACAGAATACGGTGTTTCCCCAGCCAGGTGATGGCAGGTACTGCCATATACTGGTGGTGGCACCGAAGCAAAGACAATAGGTATTGTAGAGAAATGCAGCACGCCCTGTACAATGCACGGCCCCCTAAAGGGACGAAGTGTTGAGGTTTCCCCAGCCAGGTGACGGCGGATACTGCCACAAAGTGGTCATGCCACATAAGGAAAAACAGGCGATGGGTACTGCAGGGACATACAGCACACCCTGTACAGTGTGCAGCCAAATAAAAGTAACAAAGTGGTAAGACTTCCCTTGCCAGGTGGCGGCGGGTACTGCCAAATAATGTTGGTGGTATGTAAGCAAAGACGATGGGTATTGCAGCGACAAGTGGTGCACCCTGTGCAATGCATGGCCACATGGAAGGAACGAACTGCCAAGGTTTCCCCAGCCAGGTGATGGCGGGTACTACCACCAACGAGGTGGCCATGCCAGAATGGTGCAGTGCCCTACACACCGACAAACACACATAGCCACAGCCGCCAAAGTCGACAACAAAATACGGTTCTGCAAGTGTAAACGGTAATCCACTCACCAAGTGAGGGTTCGTGTTGCTGCTCCTCTGCGCTTGCCATCCCCCTCCCGATGGTTTCTGGATCTGCACTGACGCAGCTTGGTGAGGCTGCAGCACCACACACAACGTTAAGTACATTTCCAACTTATACGCAGGACAGTAGGTGCCCCAATGGATGCATGGTTTCCAGCCAGAGGCATTGAAGCCTTGGATTACCGGCCTTAGAATCAAGATTGCGATTGTACCCGACTTCCCGTGATGTTCCCTACAGCACCCAGCCACAATAGGCGGCACTCAGGCTTGCTGCATAGAGGTACACGTCCACCGCACCTACACGTCCCGCCTGTCGAAGGCGCCCCTGCTTGCTTTCCGTTTCAGCGTTGGTACCACCTGCAACACAGTTGGTGAGGGTCGCAGGCAAAATCCCGGAATGAAGTCAAACCCCGGCCATGATCTTCCCACCCGGCCATGTGCCACCAGGTTTCCAAAGTCCACACATAATCCGCCCCCCCCGGGGGAAGAATTTCCCAGTAAAGCAGGCGGCCAGAAGCAGAAGCCCACACTATGCCCACGTATCACTCACCAGAATGCATCCGCCAACATCCAGGTTTTCAAAGTCCACAGATAATCCGAGACCCCCCCCCCCTTTTAACACCCCCCACGGCCTGGAATTTCCCGCCAAAGCAGGCGGTACTAAGGGCGTTGCCCTGGCCAGAAAGCAGGATAGCGCGCTATGCCTGTGCATCACCGGCGGATTGCATCCGGCCACGCACAGGTTTTCGGCCAACAGATCATCCGAAGCCCCCCCAAACACCCCCAAACACCCCCCACGGCCCGGAATTTCCCGCCAAAGCAGGCGGTACTGAGGGCGTTGCCCTGGCCAGAAAGCAGGATAGCGCGCTATGCCTGTGCATCACCGGCGGATTGCATCCGGCCATGCACAGGTTTTTGGCCAACAGATCATCCGAGACCCCCCTTCCCCCGCGCGGCCCGGCATTTCCTGCCAGGTCGGCGGTACTTAGGGCATTCCTCAGGCTTCTGGCTATGCTGCCCGTGGGCGCGGTATGCCTCACCTGCTGGCCGAGCAGGTGCTGGGTCCATGGTGGCTCGTGGGGCGGCAGGGGCAGGAGACGGCGGAGGGCAACCAATTATGTGCGCAGTCACCACCAAGGTCCGCTGTATGTGGACCCTGGCTGAGCCACGCTGGCAATCAACCCGATCCCCAGATTCGGAAATCAGTACTTGCTGCCTGGGCTCTGCTGTCATCCGCTGATTCGGTACACACGTCCGCTGTCATCCGCTAGATTAGCGGATGGGGTAGGCGGCCTCCGGTCCGTTGGAGAATATCCGTTAACGCCCAGGCAGAATCCGCAGAGTCCGCTGATTGGCGCCTGCCGTCCGCTGCCATCCGTGCCACGTCAGCAACAGAGAGAGCGGGGTCCGCTAAATTAACGGATATTTAACGGAGGGCGCCCTCGTCCACTATTAATTGATCCGGGTGGCCACTTCTAATCGATACATTACCATCATCTCCGTTATTTCCAGGCGGGCCACCAGGTGGGCCACCAAGCGGGCCATCAGGCGGACTGCTAGCGGGCGACCTTTTGGGTGGTAATCTTGGTGGTTTGTAACCACCTGATCCTCCAGCTCTGCCAGCTCCACCACCCAGGGATCCGTATGATCCCAGTCCGCTGCAGGGATCCTTAGGCAAGCCTAAACCCTAGTACGGAGGTTGGCGAGCCATCTGTCTTGAGAATCCAGCGCCAAATGCTCTAGCTACATTTGCACGTAACAGAATTCCACTTGGATCGGCTGATTGACCGTTGACAGGTTGTACAATAGGATTGGCTGAGTGCTGCAATCCAGGAGGGAAATTTGGTGCAGAAAATCCACTCGTTATTCCAAAATTATCCGTTAGTGCCATTGTGGTTTGCACTATAGTACCTGTGATAGTTTGCATTATTGTCCCTAAGTACATACTGCTGGGAATTTGCCTGTTCCGAAATGCTTCCCAGTCCACATTCCGGTTCACCTTCCAGTTCACAAGATTTTCACTCCACGACACAGCACCAACGGGCAGCAAAGGAAGTCCAAAACTCACACCTTGTGCCATCTTGTAGCTCCCCATTATGCCAGGGGTGCGTAACCCCCTTATAAAGTGTAACTTTTTCATGAACAGGCCCCATGGGGGTGGCATCTTCCTCGGCGGCACCTGCATCTCCCACGCCTGAGGCCACCGGGGATGGCGACCGACTCCAAGTGGTCAAGGGCGGCATTGCTTGCCAAACGGTGAGGTTGTACGTTACCTCGGACACCCTGCAGCTCAGCGCCTTGATGGCGCGCTTGATGCCACCGAGCTTGCCGGCCATGGAGGCCATTTCCATGGCATGGTTTGCGGCCATGCTTTCCACTCATTCGCAAACCGATTCCTGAGCGTTTTGCCATGCTTCAATGGTGGCGCCGAGGTCGCCCAAGACTTTCGTCGCTTGGCGCAAGCTATCATTGGCAATCGAAGCCTCCTTGGAGGCCTTTCCCGTAGCATTGGCCAGCGCCTCCAACCACGTATCTTAGTCTCCTTTCTCCGATTCCAATGCCACCAACCATTTGCGTACCTCTAAAACATCCTCTTGAGTCCTTGCAAATTGTCCCCTGTCGATCGCGCCCACCAGCTACACCTCATCCACCAACTTCTGGTTCGTTGCCATAAAATGCATCTCTGTTTCCGTGAGCCTCTTTCCCATCTCCTCCATTTTCTGGTCCAATTCTTTGCCGATCCAGTCCTGCGCCTTGCGCCACTCTCCTTGCACGGCGGTCTCCATTCTGCCAAACTCATGGGCTTGCAATTCAGCCCGTTTCCTCACTTTTTCCAGCCCGGCGCCAATCATCGAAATGGCCCCCTTCTTGCGTGGCCATTTTGCCATGCACTTCTTCCTGCAAGGCGCACAACTCATAGTCTTGCTGCAGCTGCTGCACGGTAAATTGATTCGCGGCAGCCTCGAGCTCCCGGCCGAGCGCTTCCCCAATGCCGCGGAGAGCGGCATTCTGCCCCTCGCCCGCTCTTTTGCTCCATTCTGTGACTGCAAATAGGGTCGCTTAACGCATAGCTGTGGCAGCAACAGCCCCCACATGCCGTAGCAATAGCTGCTCTGGCAGATCCTCACTTTCTCCGTGCTGCGCGGCTGTCACTCCCTCGCCATTTCCATTCACCTCCATGGGGGTCGGCCCACCTTGATAAGGCACCAATTGCCCAGCCGATTGGTCCCCCGGATTCCCAGACTTCTGGTGAGGATCCCTACTCACCATCCCAGTTGTCGGCTCGTTCGTTCTCACCGTGCGAACGCTCCGCGCCCTGAAACCAATGATGCAGGGGCTTCATTGCTCCCTAGAGGTGGCCACTCAAAGATGCCATCCGGTCCGTTAAGTCCGGTTCGTTAAATTTTATCAGCTGTCCGTTAAATTCCGTTAAAGAAAAAGAGAGAAAATTTCAGAAAAAACGAAAAAAATCCAAAAAATCGAAAAAAAACCCAAAAAATCACAACAACTGCGGCTAGTTGATAATCTAGTATGCATAGGTTGAAATAAAATGCAAACATACTCTCTAATAGCGAATTCCATAAATTATAAGTATGAATAAAACCCAAAAATCCCCAAGAAATCCAAAACTCCATTAATTTTTGGCTAATTTTTGTCTTTTTTCGTTATTTTCCGTTAATTAACGGAAAATTAACGGAAATTAACCTTTGTCCGCTATTAACGGATCCGGGTGGCCACCTCTATTGCTCCCGCGGGTGCACGGGTCGGATAAAATGAGGAGTCGGAATCCCCGGGCAGTTACTACATTTGTACATCAGACAATATTATCTTTAATTGTTCATTTAATTGTCCCATATCCTTTGCAACCACCACAGGGCTAGTTTACCCAACTCAAACCCATTGAGGGCAATCAAATGTATCTAACTCATCTGCAGAAGCAACTGTATCAAATTGTGCGTATTGTGATAGAAACGGGCGGACAAGAGAATCACCATATGTGAGGGTGTTGTGGTTGTGTTGAACACTGTATAAAGGTTGTGTGATTGGGAAAAAAGGCTGTGTGTTGATTGCCCGTGTGTTTGTGTGTCTTGAGTATATTTTCTAGTCAGACTTGTTGATCCGAAGTTCTATTTGGCTCAAAACTAGAAAAGGTTGATCAGAACCGAAGTGAATATCAATTGAGCTATCTTTGAAGTTGACCTTGGAAGTCAGTTGTGTCCCACGAATCCAGAGGGATCAAGAAGCAGTGAATTCAAAGCGCGTGTCTTGCCACCCATCAACTGCCGACCGATATAGTAGAAGGCAGTGAAAGAGGAGATGTGAAGAAAGGGAAAACACTGAGTCAACTAAGGGAATCCTAGTCCTGAAAAGGGCAGTGGTAGAGCACATGTGGGTGGAGTAGAGGGAACTGCCTCCACACATTTTGTCCACTCTGGAAATCCATCACATACCTTTGGAAGTGCAGTCTTTTATTGCTGCACATTGGGCAGATTGTGAATGGTTCTTTCAAGAGGCAGGAGACTTCATCCGTTAAGAATTGACAGAAACACTGTGGGAAAATCAGGTGGAGCGTGCTGTGGCCTCGGAAAAGGCAAAAGGAAGAAACAATGTTGATTGGTCTCGTTCCAGGGAAGTAGAAAAAGGGTATAGCACAGGGGAGGAGATTCTGTCAGATTGTGAAGTGCAGGGGAGTTGCACGGAGGGCGTGTCAATTGGCTAAGTGTATGTTTGGAGGTTGCCTACTGTATTTAGCCGACGTGGTAGTGTGGACAAGTGAACCTGAAGTGAGAGTGTTATTTATGGTTGTGTCCTGCGTGACTGAAGAGGAAGGCTGTTGCGGCCCATCGGCAGCCGCTGGTTTCCGGAGGCTCTGGGGTCGCCCTGCCCCGCAGCACAGCCGTAGGAGGTCGGCTGGCCTCTCCACCTCGGATGGTGGGCTTTTCCGGGGCAGTCGAATCGGCGGTCGCGCGGTGGGCCCAATGCTCGACGGGGATCCATCCCCGGGGCCTATTGTCAGCGAGAGGTGGCGGCGCAGCACGGTGGTGGTTCGCTGGCTCACGGGAGGCCAGAGAGTGGGCCAAAGGATGTTACACGGATTCACTGCATGCGCGCGCACATATCACATGCGCGATGCCCGATCGCGGGTCCATCACAGTCACATCAAGACAAGACAAGTCAAGTGTGTGTCCAGGCACATCGTCACCGTCCACCGTTCACCTACGATCGACCTAATGTCCTCTAATTCCAAGCATCTAACACCCGACCCCCTGGCCCTAAGTACTACGACTTCAGGAGGCCATATCTTCACCGTTTCTTAACGGAATCGGGCGTTTAAAAGCTCGTTAAAGCCAAGAAGCTCTAAATAACACCCACAAAAGGTACATTTCCCAGATTACGTAATTCTCACTCCAGAAAATGCCAATAACTGCCTAACCCCAAGTAACCACGTCACATTGCTCCCCCCTTGGGGTAGCTTTCGCCCCCAAAAGCACACTATCCTATACTAGTGTCTTCCTCGGGCTTGTCCCTCTTGATCATCTTTTGGAGCTCTCTGGCATAGGTGAAATTTCCTGCCGGTATCCAGGAGGCATCATCAATACTCCACCCCGTCCATAGCACTAAAAGCTCCTTGTGCCTCCTGCCACTGGGTCCTGCCCATCTCCATCGCAGTAGCTTCTCAACTTCATACGGTTCATCAGCTTCTGGCTCGATCTCGGCATCATCTGACTCCTGTGGAATTGACCATCTGGACGATCTGAATGGTCAGAGCAAACTGGTGTGAAAGACATTATAAATCCTCCACCCTACTGGTAGCTTCAATTCGTAGGCCACTGATCCCACCTGACGGACCACAGTAAATGGTCCTACGAATCATCCCTTCAGTTTGCGAACGGGTGCATTCTTCAATTGTAGATGCTCTGTATTGAGTAGCACGTGTTCCCCACTGTGAAACCTCTGCTCTCTGCGCCGCTGATCAGCCTGACGCTTCTGCCTCTGCTGAGCCTGATGAACTGACTGCGTCGCCATTCTGAATGTCTTCTTCATCCTGCTGACAAAGACGTTAACACCTTCAATGTTGGTCTAGTCTACATCCTTGATCAAGTCCAACAGGGTCACTGGCTCAAAGCCATACTTCAGATAAAAAGGCGTGTATCCCGTGGATGGCGATGCGCTACTGTTGATCACGAATTCCACCATGGGCAAGTATTTCTCCCAATGAGTGACTTCCTAACTGCCATGGATTGTACACCTGAGGACTTGCTCCACCACCCTGTTCGCTGCCTCTGTCTGTCCATCTGTCTAGGGGTGGTGAGTGCTAGACATCCTCAGCTTGCTGCCCAAAATCTTCCACAATTCTTGCCAGAACTTTGACACAAATCGTGGATCTCGGTCACTGACTATCGATCTGGGGATCCCGTGTAGTCGTCCAATCTGTTCCTAGTAGACTCGAGCGGTCTCAGCAGCAGCGATGGTCTGCTGAATGGGTACCAAGTGTACCATCTTTGTAGCTCGGTCTATAACCATGAGGATCCCATCGTTTTTCCTTTCACTGATTGGTAGACCCATGATGAAGTCGAGACTGACATCACTCCATTTTGCCTCTGGAAGTTGCAACGGCTGAAGGAGTCCTGCTGGCAACTTGTGGATACTCTTCTCTGACTGGCAGACCTCACATTCTAGCACAAAGTCTCGTACATCCACTATGTGATCTGGCCAGTAGAAATTCTGCTGTTGCGCACCCTATTGGGTGCGCCCCAGGACCTGCCCACGAGGGGCACGCGGATAGCGAGCAGGGAACTCGGAAAGAATGTTACAATTGGAAGCGTGAACCACAAATATAATCAGGTGTTCATTTACTATAAACAACAACAAATCAAATTATAGACACACTACTCCCTTAGTGTATCTAGTAAACCCAAATCTCACCCCACTATCGTAGTACAACAAAATAAAGTGAAATCTCTAGTAAAACTGGATCCACCAGAATTCACAACATCACTTCCCCCCATAAGGAAGTGGCTGTCCCGAGACACGGAGCAAGTGAAGTAAAGAAAAACCCGACGAAACCCATGATATACAAAGGCCAAATAGAAACAAGGCCCCCGGCACCAACGATGTGCTCATATACGGCCGGTACGGTGGCTCAGTTGCAACCTGTAGATCGAAGTCCGGTTCGGCGCGCCGAACGCGATTACCCCCGAGACGTAAGACCCCATCACCAACTGTAACCATCCCACCGCATCAACGACCGGCACTCGGAACTCCCCGGCGACAACATCACTTGTTCTATTTTCCTTTTGTTTTCCGGGATTGCTTTGGCTCAGATGCAGCGACCCGGTGCAAGTAATCCTCTAGGAGGGAGGAAGCATTACGGAGATGCGATTCAGGCTCCCAGGAAGCCTCAGTCACTGGATGACCTTTCCAGAGGACCTGATAGAGGCGCCGGGCTCCTGTGCCCTTTTTGCCTCAGAATCGCCTCCACCTCATACTCCTCCTCTCCGTCAACCAACATCGGGGGAGGTGGCTTCTCCACCCGTGCGAACCTCTCTGAACGGACATGTCTCCGCAAGTTGGAGACATGGAAGACTGGATGAATCTTCCAACCTGAGGGAAGACGCAACTCGTAAGCCACTGAAGAAATCACTCTGACTACTGGAAAGGAACCAACCCAGCGTCGTCTGAATTTTGACGGAAGTTGCTGGTCGATACTCAAATTCCGCGTGGCCAGTAATACCTCATCACCAACCTCATAACTCTCATCCCGACGCGACTTATTCACCTGATACTGAGCACGGCATTGTGCGTGGGCAAAGTTGGCTTGTGCTTCCTCTAGGGTAGTCTTCATCCGTTCCACCATCTGTTGTACAACTTCTACTCGGGAGGTTCCATGTCCTTGTAATATCGATGTAGGCAAAATTGGATGGTCTCCCGAGTTAAGGAAAACGGCGAATAACCCGTGGCCACATTTTCAGCGTTGTTTGCGGCGAATTCCGCTAACGGCAATTGCTTCACCCAGTGTTGTGGATTTCGTTCAACATACGGTCATAGGAAGGTTGCCAGCGTTTGTATGGCCCTCTCACTCTGACCATCCGTCTGAGGATGAAATGCTGTACTGAACCGGAGATCAGTGCCCAGCAGGTCAAACAGACCTTTCCAGAATTTACTGGTAAATCTCGGATCTCGGTCAGATATTATAACTTCTAGTAGACCATGTAAACGGAAGACATGGTCAACAAACAACCGGGCATATTCCATGGCTGTTACTTCTTTCCTGCATGGGGCAAAGTGAACCATTTTGGTGTAACGGTCCACAAATACTGCTATAGCAGTATAGCCGTCCGATTCTGGTAAGTCAGTAACCAGATCGGTTGTCACCTGAGCCCATTTCCTTGAGGGAATTTCTAAGGGCTGCAGAAGACCGGCTTTGACCCTGTTATCCGACTTCATCTGCTGACAGGTTGGACAACTCCTGACATATGAAGTAACATCTCCTCTGAGTCCATGCCAATGGAATTGCCTGTCCACTTGTTCCAACGTCTTGCGTATGCCCACGTATCCAGCAGTGGGACTATCGTGGCATTCCCTCAATGTGTTCTAACGCAAGGACGTGGGTACAACGATCTTCACGTGACCATGCTTCTTTATCCCGATCAATCCACTGGGTGTCAACAAGTAGTCATCCGCTCTTTGACTTTGCCGTAAAGTGCTCAACACTGTCCCCAGACGTGGATCTGCCTCATATGCTGTGATCCATCTGTGGCACTCCTCTTGATCCATCTCCATGTGAGTTGTCACGGTAAAGAGGGAACCGGTATTCTCTGTCTCGTGTTCTGCCGGTTCCACTATATTCCTCTGACTCCTACTCAGAGCATCGGCGATAATGTTGGCTTTCCCAGGATGGTACTTGATCATGGGATTGATCGACTGAAACAACCCCAATCGCATCCACCTGGTCTGCACCCGGGTAAGCACTGGCTGGTCCATAATGCGGTTTAATATTTGGTGGTTTGTCAGAATGACCACCCCGCCAGGACAGCCCTCCACATAATGTCGCCAGCTCTGTAAGCAGTACGCCATTGCAACCAATTTGCGTTCATAAGCCAAATATCTCTGTTCCGTCGGCTTGAGTCGTCTACTCAGAAATGCGACTAGTCTCAAGCCATCTCCCTGATCCTGTAACAATGCACCTCCCGCAACTGTGCCCGAGGCATCGGTGAAAATCGTATACGGGAGTTTAGGATCTGGGAAAATCAGAAAATCAGAATTGGCGCACGACAGAAAGCCTCTTTCATGGCAGCAAATGCGTTTTTCTGATATGGGCCCCATTGCCATGCCATCTCCTTCGTGAGATCAGTCATAGGCCCGGCAATGTCACTGTAATTCCGAATGTACCTCCGGTAATAATTCGTGAACCCCAAGAATGAACGAATGTCTGTTACGTTCTGGGGTGTGGCCCAATCGCGTATTGCCTGCAGTTTGGCCTCTGTCGGGGTCAGTCCTCCACCACAAATCTGGTGTCCAAGGAACTCCACTGAGTCCTTGACAAACTTACATTTTGAAGCTTTTGCAAAGAGTCGATGTTCCCGCAATTTCTGTAGCACTTGGCGCACGTGTTCAGTATGCTGGTCTAACGTGGCAGAATATATCAAAATATCATCCAAGAAAACAAGGATGAATCGGTCGAGATACTCTCCTAGGAGATCGTTCATCATGTTCATAAACTACGCTGGGGCATTGGTAACACTGAATGGCATCACCAAATACTCGAATAGGCCCCAACGAGTTTTGAATGCCATCTTCTGAACGTCTCCTTCTCGCACCAGTATCTGCCAGTAACCAGATTTCAAATCGATTTTACTGAACACTTTTGAACCGCCCAGACGATCAAATAACTCCTCCGGTAATGGGAGGGGATATTGATTCCGGATCGTCTTTTTGTTCAGCCAGCGGTAATCCACACAAAACCACAAGCTTCCGTCCTTTTTAGGAACGAATAGGACGGGTGCGCCATATGGGGATTCGGAAGGGCAAATAAACTTATGCTCGAGCAGCATTTCAATCTGCTTCTTCGCCTCTGCCAACTCGAGCAGGCTCAGTTTATATAGGGGCTGATGGACTGGAGGGACGTCATCCTCCAAATCTATCTTAAACTGGTGCCCCTTTCGTACAGGTGGAAGCCCAACCGGTAATTCATCCGGAAAGACGTTGGAATACTCCTTGAGAATTCCCTTCAACTGATCAGGGAGATCCTCTCGCTGTAATTGCGATGAGTATAAGTCCGATTGGGTCTTCCCCTCACGTTCATCCACTGGTTCCGTCACCTTCCGAATAATCCCCATAAAAGCCCGTGTTTGAGGCTTTTTCCTCAGTAATCGACTCATTTGTTTAGCATTGATCATGGTCACCAATTCCTCTGATGGTACCCTTTTCTGTGCGGCAAGGGGTAGTTCAATCCATTTTTGTCCTTGCTCGACAGTTACTACCCCGCGAGTCCAATCAATGTGGGGATTCTCCTTCTGTAACTAGGGGATACCCAAAATCATAGGTTTTTGTAGACCAGGGAATACTTTTACCTGGACTGTTCCCCGATATCCTCCACATTTGAATTGCAACTGGACTTTGCCTTCTGTCTGGGTTTTGGTACCATCAGCCATGGTCAGCGTATCAGGAAGGGGATCCTCCTCCACTTTCACCTTATGAGCTGCACACACCTGAGCGGAAATGTAATTTCCGGTCGATCCAGAATCGATCAAGAACCTCCATGTTTTCCTGCCGATACGACCGATTAACTCAAGTGTTCTCAGGTGCGCTCGCCCACATTGACTGGCACCAAATACCGCAATGCCAGTCTGTGGTCTCTCCTTGGTTACTTCCCCTGTGGAAATGTCGGGCGGTGAGTCTGCCACTCTGCAATACTCCCGCCGACCTGCCTGTTTCCGTTCGGTCAGATCCGACCCCGCGCCTGCCACTGGAGGTGGGGAAACTGGCGCTTGTCGCTGTTGTTCCACAGGTTTAGGAAGCACTTGAGGATCCCTTTTCTTTTCCCCAATTAAATGGTTCCCCATCTGGCTCTCGTTATTTCCCTCGTTCAACTCTGCGGGTTCACCCTGGTGCTGCACAGGTATGGGCAAGTGCAACCAGGTTAGGCGTTTCCCTGCTTTTTTGCCTGCATTCCACACTTTTTTTGCATTTCCTGCCAGATTGGACACTGGCGGAATGTGTGGTCTCCTCCACAGGAGAAGCAGTGCACTTTTTGCTGGGAAGCCTCTTTGTCTTGTTTCTTCCCCTTTTTGCCCTTGCCTTTGCCTTTTCCTCTCTGCTGTCCCTGACTCTGGACAACATTCACCTAGCTGGGCCCCGCAAGTTGAGGTTGACCCTCAACAGAGTGGGCAATCCCTTTCTTACCCTTCTGCCCGCTCTGTGACTTCTGCTGATTCCCCCGCGATGTATCAGCAGTCCCCCTGTACATTTCCATCCGGAGGGCCATGCGTTTGGTAGCCTCCAGATCGCCCTATACGTGCGCCCCAACGTGTTCTTGCAGATGAGGCGTCAGACCGCTCATAAAGGTGCTGAACGCCTCTTCCGCGGTCATCCCCGGTAGCCTACATTGTAATTATTGAAATTTCTGAATGTAGGTGGCCACCTTTCCCGTCTGTCAAAGTGCCCGAAGGGTTTTGCGGGCCTCCTCCATCTCTGTGAGAGGTTCGAATGCAGCAATCATTGCGGTGGAAAAGTCTGTCCAATCTAGGAAACGCGGTCGCTGATTCTTCTCGATTGATACCAGCGCCGCATTCATCCATGCACTGGCTGCCCCCTCAACTCGCATCGCCACTATATCCAGCCAGTCAGTCTGGGGGTATTTCATGAGCCGCATGTAACGCTCCATGTGGTTCAACCAGACACGGACACTAGGACGACGTCCGCCACCGTAACGAGGAGGGGCGTCCAATTTCATTTGGCCCACTCCCATAGTAACTGCTGCATCGACAATGTCACCACCTCCACTGGTTCCAACTGCCTCAGGATGCGTGTCCTCTATTCCCATATGGGACACCATACGTGTAGCGGGAACTACCCGAGAATGCGAAGTATGTTCGGGCTCGGCTCCCAACGTATACCCAATCAGCGGGGGTTTTTGGGGTTTCAAGGACTCCGGTGAGCCCTTGGGTACAGTGTGACCTATGGGAGAGGTAACGGAATCTCCCAATAAGGGTCGATATGATGGCTCAGGTACTGACTCCTCATACAGCGTGGGAGGGAGTCGATCTACAGGAGAGACGGTATCTGATACAGATTTCTGCTCCTCTGTCACCAACGCATGAACCTGTGTCTCCATGTCCTCCATAGAGGCCATGATAACGGCCTGACGCTCAGTCATCTCCGCTATCCGCTCACGGAGCCGCTCATGATCACGATCCGTTTGCGTCGCGAGCTGTACAATACGCGCGTCGATTGAGTCAGTGGACTGCTGGCTCATTGTGAGGATACGGTCTATGTCCTTTCCCCACCCCTCAGACATTCCCATCATCTGGGAACTCATTTTGTACAGAGCCTCCTGCAATGGCTTCTGCGTCTTAGGGATCAACGCACGCAGATGGGTCAGGTCGTTATTCAGGTCTTTTCTACAGTTCTGCACCTCAGCCAACAATTCCCCCTTGGAGACCTGTATTTCCCGTTTCAGGGATCGTATCTCATGTCCCTGCCTCTCAATCTCCCCCTGTACCTTGCCAGCCCAGGTCTCAACCTCATCTGCAAACTGTTCCCTCACAGTATCCCTTTTCAGGGATTCGATCTCCTCGTGGAGATACCGGAACAATTCGCCATGCTGAGTGGCTAATCTTTTGACTACGGTACGCGCCGCCTGGTCCACCACAGCTTCCGTATGTTCATGTCGATGTAAATGGAGCACCGGCAGAATAGGGATGGCACCACCCTGGACCTGAGAGGTACCTGGCAGTGGGGACTGCACTGCAAGCCGATCATCAGGCTCACTGACCAGAGAAGGCCGCACCACAGCAACGGTCTGGGGAGCCTGGTCAACACTCTCCGCCCCATTCACCTGCATGTCATCACCAGATCCAGACATGCTGATGAATCACTCTCTCACTCACACGTACAGACAAATCACCACAATCCACTCCCTCACCCTCTCACACCACACGTCAGACCCAACTGTATGCACCCAGCAGAAATATCCTGTGCACCGGACACTGAACATAGTCAGTCGTGGTAGTCTGGGGCCTTTCGTGCACCCCCAGGTACCCAGCTATAGGTACCGTAGTCAGCCTAGGTCCTAAGCTCCCCCAGTCAGACACAGAGCAGTACTCCAATCCCCTGAGGATGACCCCGAGGCTTACGGTACTTTGGGGCCCTAGCCAGGGCAAGGGGAGCTGGGATCAGCGGTGGGACGCCGCCTTCCCTGTGTGTGCCACAAGCCCAATAGACCTAGCTCCCGGGAAATCAATCCCAGGTCTCCCTGGTACAACGACCGACCCAAAGATCTGCTTGTCCTGCCCAGGATTGAGAGTCGAGCACGGTAGGGACACAGGCACCCCTAACTACGACACCTAACCACACACCCGAATATCCCGCCGGCTTCAACCTGTGGTGGAGTAGGCAGGCGGGGACCCCGTAATGGTGGCAGCTATATGGGCCCTGGACTGGTCCCTATTGGACCCTATTGCCTCGGGTTACCCGCGCTGCCGGCTGGCTCCTGTGAGCCCTATGCCTTAACAGCGCCCTCTACCACTCCCCCGTCCGAACTTTGGGTCCTAGCGACCCCGGATCTGGTGCACTGGCACCCTAATGACCCTTATGAGCCGACACGAGGGCTCCTAGGGCCGTATTAAGGCCCACTGGGTAGTCAGGCCAAGCTCGGCCTTTTTAGTCCACAGAGCTAAGCAGCCCTCGCTGGTCGTTGGCAGCTCCACCACACAAGGGCCGCTGGTGCCTGCCCTGTGCTCACCAAGTCGACAGGCAGGGAGGTCCCTATCGGGATCAGTCCCAAACCTGGCCCTGCGATAGCCACTGCTCACACCAGGCCACCAGCCGATTGCCAAGACCAACCCAGCCCCAGGAATCCTTCAAGGTCAACTCCAAATCAAGGGAAGCAGCAGAGGTATCCCTCCCCCAATTGCTCAGCATAGGGAACAGCAACAGAATCCCTGCACAGAGGTTCCCCCAACACTCCAATTCCAGCACCCAGCAGCACAACAGTACACCAGAACAGCAAAGAGAAGCGGGAAAACAACACTCCCACTCCTCACTTTGGTGCAATTGTGCAGGGAACACAACAACAGTTTCCCCCCCAGAAACCACAATTCCGGAACTTCCCACGTGTAACCAGACACAGCAATGGTACTGGGGCAATTCAGAGCTTCCCCAGCACCTCTCTGGCACCCTGGAGGCCTGCGATTCCTTCACACAGCACCACTTGCACTCGCAGGCTCACCCTCCAGTACACCAAATTCCAACCACTGCCAGCCAGTACACGCAGGTCCAGCCGCTGCTAGCCAGTACATGCACACACACTCGCACAGGCCGGCGCCCCCTCTCGGCGTACGGCGATTGCCAATCGCACTGCACAATCCTGCCACTCGCACTGCGTCACACTACAGCACGCGATGGGAATGCGCAGTAGGCCCGTGCTGTGTTGCGCCCAAATGCGCGTCCCGTCATCATAGGTTCTGGACGTGTCACGTCACTCCGCTGGTCATTCCCTTCACCGCCAACCACTTCACGTCATTCCGCCGGTGCGCAACGGCATTACACGCCCCGGGCGGAGCATCCGCGGCTCCCGCCACGTCACACTGCGCGCGGGACATCCGGTCACATGTCCCATCGGGTCCCCACGGCCCTGAGCTGCAGACCCGCTTCCACCAGCGCCTGGCCCGCACGCTCGCGGCCACCCAGACGCGCACCGCCTTCGCCAAGCTGCGCGCCCGCGGCGCAACATCGCGGCCGCCTCGCCGCTCCTTGCCCGAGCGGCTTGTCCGCGATCCTCCACGATGCTCGGCGA
Source organism: Ostreobium quekettii (assembly GCA_905146915.1). NCBI lineage: Eukaryota > Viridiplantae > Chlorophyta > Ulvophyceae > Bryopsidales > Ostreobiaceae > Ostreobium > Ostreobium quekettii. The sequence continues at coordinate 26,991 of CAJHUC010003018.1, read as the reverse complement.
TTGGGAGGGAATGGAGGGGGGGGGGGGGGGGGGGGGGGGGGGGGGGGGGGGGGGGGGGGGGGGGGGGGGGGGCGATGGCGATGGCGGGCAATGCGCACCCGCCGCCGCCGCCGATCAAGCGAGAGGAAAGGGAGGGGGGGCGTCGCGGAAGCCCCAACATCCGCCCGCTCCGAAACCAACTGTTGCGCACCCTATTGGGTGCGCCCCAGGACCTGCCCACGAGGGGCGCGCGGAGAGCGAGCGAGGAACTTCGAAAGAATGTTACATTTGGAAGCGTGAACCACAAATATAGTCAGGTGTTCATTTAGCACAATGACAGCTAATCAAATTATAGACACACTACTCCCCTAGTGTATCTAGTAAACCCAAATCTCACCCCACTATCGCAGTACAACAAAATGAAGTGAAATCTCCAGTAAAACTGGATCCACCAGAATTCACAATATCTGCTGTAACTTCTTGAGTGTCTTGTGGTAACCAAGATGTCCCACATATAGTATTGTATGTATCTCTGTTATAATCTTCTTGCGGGCGCCCTCCACATCTGGTACCACCAATCTCCAAGGTTGCCTGTCCTTGGTGTTGTCCTTCAACTTGATTTTGATGAATCCATGGTTCAGTCGGTAGTCACGATTCCCGATCCTGGTGATTGGTCCTTGGGCAAATTCCAGCTGATTCAAAATTTCTGCCCATCTGCTGTCTTGCTTGTAGCCCTCTTTTATAGAGTCCCTCAAGTCTTCCTCCAGAGTAATCCTGGTGCTGGTCACTAATAAAGCATGTAAAGAATTTTGCTCCCCACTTGCAGCCACCACTGCACCCTGAGGATTGGACTTTTTAAATATTTCATCTAGTTTCTTCTGAATATCGTTTTCCCCACTGTCACCATCATGAAGACAAAGACGCTGAACCAACGACTCCTCTTCTGCACGAACATCTGCCATGCACCTCAATTCCTGAATACTCCTGCGCGTCAGAAAATTTGCAGGGTTGTCCTTTCCTGGTATATGGACAATATCGCAATCGTAGCCCTGTAGAACCTGTACCTATTTCCACACCCTCCTATTCACTGCAGGCTAGTTGGGCAGGTTTTTCAATGAGTCATGATCTATTTGGATGACAAAGTGGCGGCTGGCCAAATAGTGCCACCATTTCCCAACAACCCAAGTGATGCCCAGTAATTCATATTTGTATGCACTGTACTGGGTCTCGGCCGGGTTGAGCTTCTTACTCTCATAGCAAACGGGTTGCAGCCCGTTGCCAAAGTCCTGCTGTAGTATACCACCCACTGAAACGCCTGATGCATCTGTGGTAACCACAAACTCCCGGTCGAAGTCCGGTAACTGCAGAACTGGTGCAGTCACCATGGCTGTCTTCAAACGATTGAATGATTTTTCTGCTTCGTCACTCCAAACAAAGACCCTGTCCTTCTTCGTCAAGTCCGTCATGGGTGCTGCCAGTTCGGTAAGCCACCTGGTGAACTTGCGATAAAAACTGCACAGCTCTAAAAATGAACGGACATCGGTGACATTTTCTGGTGTTGGCCAATTCAAAATTGCTTGGACTTTGGACAGTGAAGGCTTGATCCCCTCAGCCCCCACGTCAAAGCCCAAGTATTCCACTTCGGTTTTGAAGAAGTCGCATTTCTTTAATCTTCCAAATAACTTCTCCGACCGTAGGCAGGTCAGAACTTCCCTGATGTGCTGTATGTGTTCCTCCTTTGTTCTGCTGTAGATCAATATATCATCCAGGAACACTAGCACAAACTGGTCCAAACCTTCCCTCAAAATTTTGTTCATGATCATCTGGAAGGTTGCCGGTGCGTTGCACAGACCGAATGGTATGACAAGGTATTCAAAACTGCCATATCAACTCACAAAAGCTGTCTTATGTACATCTGATTCTCTCACTCGGATCTGATGGTAACCCGAGGAGAGATCAATCTTTGTGAAGTATTTAGCCCCGTGAAGTTGATCCAACAACTCCTCCACTTTTGGCAGTGGGTACCGATTCTTGACGGTTATCTTGTTCAAAGCCCTGTAGTCGATGCACATCCTCCACTTGCCATCCTTTTTTGGTATAAATAGGATGGGTGCACCATACGGGCTGGAGCTCGGTCTGATCCACCCCTGCTCCAGCAACGTGTTAATCTGCCACCGTAGTTCATCCAACTCAGCCGTACTCAGCCTGTATAGGCTTTTGTGTGGCGGTGCCTCTCCTGGCAGTGTATCAATCTCGTGATCGACTATCCTCTTGGGTGGTGGACCGTAAGGCAGCTTATCTGGGAACACGTCGTTGAACTCCTCAAGTGTTTGCTGCAGCTGTTCCCGGACAGCCTCATCTGCCTCACTGACCTTTTTCTGAATAACCTCATCGATCGGTACCTCTTCCGTCACTGGGCCTATTTCCTTCGACAATCTCTGCCTTTCGCCCTCCGTCATGCCTCTGGTTGCACCAGCCTTGGACTTTGGCCTTTTGCTACTTGATTTGGGAAATTCTGTGGCCTTCAAGACACACAAGTATATGGGGTGGTCGGTTTTGTTTGCCCTCTTGGCTGCCTGTCTCATCAATATGAAATCCAACTTTTTCCTGATAGGCTGCCTCACACATCGCCCAGCCACTTTCTTTGCCCTTGTAGTCCTGCACCTTGGGGAACCCTGAGGCCTGTGAGGTTCCTCTGGAGAAAAATTTTGTGGGGCTGTACTCCCCCCCTGGGCAACATCGGCTGTTCCCGGCGATAATACATTACTCAGCACGGGCTGCTGAGTGGCCCACTGCTTTGCCGAAGAATCATATTCCCAAAATTTTGGTGAACAGAATGCAGCCAACTTGCTCCCCAAGTCTGCAGTAGGAGTCTCTGATCCCCTCTTGAGGTCTCTGAAATAGTGCTGGAGACCGTTCAATCCCTTGTCAACAATCTGGCAATGCTTACTAGATGTTTCACGGATACCCTTGATAGGCTCCAGCTGTGAGCCATTTCTAAGGTACACCATGTTTGACTGCCAATCCACTAGTGGGTTCATGATATCCAGCCAATCTTTGCCCAAAATAAGCTGAACCCCTTCCATCATCGGTATTGCAGTCAATGATAGTTGACAAGGTACACTCCCGATACATGCCAACACCCGTGGGGCTATTCTAGTGGAAACTATGGTTTTCCCATTTGCCAACTCCAAGGCAGAATATGCTCCCACAAACTGTAAAGCTGGTCGGCAGTGAAGCCGGTCACTGATGAAAGACCTGCTCGCTCCACTGTCAATCAACGCAAGGACACTTGTCCCGTTTACCACGGCGTTCACCACCACCAGCACGTGGTCCTGTACTCCATTGCCTGGGGCTGGCTGTCCCACAACATCAGCACCTGGAGCGGTTTCTATCCTCTGAACTGACATCTTAAGGGTCTCTTCCTGCTGGGCTTGAGACATTAAAGTTGTCTCCCTGGTGCCATCACCCGAAACCTGTTTTTGCTTAGCTTGCTGTGCGCGTCGGTACCGATGTCTTTCCAGCCGCTTTCTCCACTGCCACTTTCTCCTCTGACGTCTTCTCTGAGCGATGCTGAGTTTTCTGTTTTCTAGGGTGCAGATCCTCTGGATAATCTGCCCCTGTTGCCCCCGATTAACTCCTGACTGGCCAGAGTGGGGGCCAGTCAGTTTCCCTGCCCTTGATGCAGAGAAGCATCAGTTCCATGCCCGGCTGCATGCTGTGCAGCCACCTGGTCCTGTTGACCAGCCATCCCCTAATCATCATGGGCAGCTATAGCTGCTACCCGGGGCTTCCTCTGATTGCCTTTGCCCCATCCCATTTGTCCAGATCCACCAGGCTATTGTGGTACAGGCTGGCATACCACAACTGGGGCCTGGGGAGGGACGGGTGGCTTCACAGCCTGCCCCTTTCCGCGATTACCCCCTTGTTGCACATTATTATTTTGAGCCTGGTAGTACACAACATTGGGAGCTGGTGCCGATCCTTGTCCACTGTAGAGGTGGCCACCCGGGTCCGTTAATAGCGGACGGGGGCTGCCGTCCGCTAATATCCATTAATTTAGCGGACCACGCCCTCTCTGTTGCTGACGTGGCATGGATGGCAGCGGACGGCTGGCCCCAATCAGCGGACTCTGCGGATTCCGCTTGGGTGTTAATGGATATTCTCTTACGGACTGGAAGCCACATACCCCATCCGCTAATCTAGCGGATGATAGTGGACGTGTGTACCGAATCAGCGGATGACAGCAGAGCCCAGGTAGTAAGTACTGATTTCCGAATCTGGGGATCGGGTTGATTGCCAACGTGGCTCAGCCAGGGTCCACATACAGTGGACGTTGGCTGTGATTGCATACATATTTTGTTGCCCTCCTGTTGCCATCCGCCGTCTCCAACCCCTGCCGCCCTATGCTTGGGTCATGGACCCACTAGGTGAGGCATACCGCAGCACAGGCAAGGCAAGCCGCAGAACAGGCAAGGCAAGGGGACGCCATTAGTACCGCCGCCATGGCAGGAAATGCCGGGCCGCGCGGGGGAAGGGGGGTCTCGGATGATCTGTTGGCTGAAAACCTGTGTGTGGCCGGATTCAATCCGCCGGTGATGCACAGGCATAGTGCACTATCTTGTTTTGTGGCGAGGGCAATGCCCTCAGTACGGCCTGCTGTGGCGGGAAATTCCGGGCTGTGGGGGGTGTTTGGGGGGGGGTCTCGGATGATTTGTTGGCCGAAAACCTATGTGTGGCTGGATTCAATCTGCCGGTGATGCGCAGGCATAGCGCGCAATCCTGTTTTGTGGCGAGGGCAATGCCCTCAGTACCGCCTGCTGTGGCGGGAAATTCCGGGCCGTGGGGGGTGTTGGGGGGGGGTCTCGGATGATCTGTTGGCCGAAAACCTATGTGTGGCTGGATGCCATCCGCCGGTGATGCACAGGCATAGTGCTATCCTACTTTGTGGCCAGAGCAACGCCCTCAATGCCGCCTGCTGTGGCGGGAAATTCCGGGCCATGGGGGGTGTTAAAAAGGGGGGGTCTTGGATTATGTGTGGACTTTGGAAACTTGGTGGCACATGGCCGGGTGGGAAGATCATGGCCGGGGATTGACTTCACTCCGGGATTTTGCCTGCGACCCTCACCACCTGTGTTATTGTATTTGCAGAATCCTCAGGCGCTACCAATGCTGAAACGGAAAGCAGGCAGGGGCGCCTTGAACACGATGGACGTGTAGGTGCGGTGGACGTGTACCTCTGTGCAGCAAGCCTGAGTGCCGCCTATTGTGGCTGTGTGCTGTGGTTGGTGGCAGTACCCGCCGTCACATGGCTGGGGAAACCTTGTCAGTTCGTTCCTTCCATGTGGCCATGCATTGCACAGGGTGCACCACTTGTCGCTGCAATACCCATCGTCTTTGCTTAGATGCCACCAACATTATTTGGCAGTACCTGCCGCCACCTGGCTGGGGAAATCTTACCACTTTGTTACTTTTATTTGGTTGCACACTGTACAGGGTGCGTTATGTGTCGCTGCAATACCCATCGCCTTTTTTCCTTACGTGTCACCACCATTTTGTGGCAGTACCCGTCGTCCCCTGGCTGGGGAACCTTAGCAATTTGTTCCCTTTATGTGGCCGTGCATTGTACAGGGTGTGTTGCACGTCCTGCAATACCCAACGCCTTTCTTTGCTTAGATGCCACCACCAATATGTGGTAGTACCTGGCATCAGCTGCCTGGGGAAGCCTTCCCAGTTTGCTCCTTTTATTTCGCCGTGCATTGTACAGGGTGTGTTGTATGTCCCTGCAGTACCCATTGCCTGTTTTTTCACTTATGTTGGCATGACCATTTTATTGGCGGTACCACGTCACGGTACGGAAACAGTAAACTCCCTTCCGTTCAAAATGTCCCATTGCACCATGCTACAAACCTATTAGGTAGCATATTTGCACAACGTCGATCCCACTATCGTGGAATATTGTTTCAATGTCATGTTATTAATTTCGCTGTATTTGGGCTGGTGCTGGCGTCACCCGCCACCATAATTATTATATAGATCTCGGCATTTTTGGTGCCTAAGCTTGCAGTTTCGCGGCAGAACCACAAGTGACGGTGTTGAAGGTGGCAACGTGAGACATAACACTTCCATCGCATTTGTGATTGTCTGCCGCTAAAGCTTCCTACAGGTGCGGTTATGTTACAACTCTTTGACATAAAATGGCTGAAGTATCATACCTGACGAACAAAGGCGGTAGTACATTGTAATGTTGGCAGCCAAGTCACTGGCGGCTCTGGCAGCCTACTTGCGGTTCCGCCATGGCGGAACCGCATCAACTGGCTAAACGTTGGTTACGGCCTGGTGCCCGCCACTGGATGTGAACCTACCCCCGCGACTGCTCCCCAAGGCTTGGTGTCGGCCAAGCGAGAACTTGTATGCATCACAAAGTGGGAAGAGGAGATAAAACACACACGGCAACTTTAGCCCAAGGATATTACAAGTTTGGTACCACCCAAGAAGCATTCGTATACAACAATTTGTACAACATCTTTGAAAGATGGTTAATCCCCGCCAGGATCTGTGGAATGAAGGCGGGGAAGCTCCCGCCTTAGACACTCCCGCCAACATGGCCATAAGTGGCCATCTCCTCCCACCCACTACTCATTCACCACTGCCGTCCAAGGGATGACCTCCTTTTGGCCCGTAAGGAACCACGGGTTGTTTAGTTGGACTTCTTCACTGATGAAGGAAGGGTTGTCAGGGTCGCAGTTCTCCACAACGCCTTCACAAGCGTAATATTGCACTTCAAAGTGGCGCATGTCATATCCGTTTTCTTCACTGGGGTGAATACCCTGGTGACTCTGGCGATGTCAAACACACGGGCCCAGGCATCGGCATCTTCGTCTGCCATCCGAATGGCGACAGTCACCCCGGGGGCAACGTCGTGTTCCGGTCAGAACGGTCTCACGTCGGCAGGTCTTGGGGCCCTGTGTGAGTGACCAAAGAATATTGCACGCTCCCCTGGGATGGGGCCCACGTCCCTGTACAATGGGCGGGTAGAACTAGTCAGTAACCGGATGCCACATTGGCAATCAAACCACAACACTGATATCAAAGGTTGGATGTCACCAAAGGGGCAAATGGGAAGAAACATACAACATGCAGTAAAGACCAAGACCATGCAATGACAGCCCCCGGGGCAGAGATGCCACGCAGGCAGTGTGTTGAAGGTCATTTATACAAAGGCAGGGTGTGTGTGCACAACAGATGAGCTGACGGGCCCAATGATTTTTTTAAGGATATGAAACAATGTGGCAGAGGTGGTATGTTGTGCACCAAAACCATCACACCTTTCCACTACGGGCCCAAGCTCAGTGGTGGGCCCCTAGCTAGGCACGGGCAGAAGGTCGTCCTCGTCCCCGCGGCCACACTCTGCCACCCTGAGGGATCCTCCCACTCGGTCGTCGACGTCCCCTTCCGGAAAGGTGGACTTGTGGTCCTCAATAAAGGTTTCCCACCACCGTATGGCGTGGGCGTAACGCGCCCTTAGGACGGTGGCAGGCCCCTCCTCGCCGGACAAACCAGCTGTGGAGGCAAGTAGGCTTCTGAGCTTGCCGATGAACTTCAGTGCCCTCTCTCGTATCCCAGCGAATTGTTGGAGCGGCGTCCTTGGCTCCAGAGATAGGCTATCGAAGGAGGGTATCACAGCATCCTCAAGGAACACTGGCCACCCGCCGCCCTCTGGCCGCCCCACCCAGGCCTGGCCGGGCAAGTCGTGTTCTCTACCGTACACCATAGGGCGGCCACCCTCCATCCGGAAGAGGAATGCGTGGTAGCACCTATCATTGCAGTCCGTGATGTCACACTTAGGACGGCAAGAAATTGCTCGGTTCGGAGTTTAGAGGTCCACACCGAAATCTGGCCGAGGTGCAGCTGGTGCAGCTATGGCACAAAAGGGAGCAAGCCCTCCCAGCAAAAATATATTCATGTTCAGGTACACTTCCCCCCTCTTGGCACAGCGACGGTTCCGCGGTGGAGGAACTGTCAGTGCACCAAGAAAGGCGATTCCTCCGAACACGTATGGCCCCCTTTTGGAACAGTTGCGGTTCCGCGATCGCGGAACCGTCAAAGCAACAAAAGCGGCGGCCTCAACGAAATTGCAAGGCCACCTTCGTCCAAGTGAAGAGCGCGGTTCGCGATCGGCGAACGTTAATCCCCAACTAAGAATGGGGGTTTTTGCGAGCTCCCTTGGCCAGCTTCTGGCACACTTGCGGTTCCACGATCGCGGAACCGTCAATGCAACAAGAATGGGGCTCTCTACGAGACCACAAGGCCACCTTTTGGAACAGTTGCGGTTCCGCGATCGCGGAACCGCCAAGGCAACAAGAATGGGGGTCTCTCCGAGACCACAAGGCCACCTTTTGGTGCAGGTGCGGTTCCGCGATCGCGGAACCGTCAATGCAACAAGAATGAGGGTCTCTCCGGGACCACAAGGCCACCTTTTGGCACGGGTGCGGTTCGCGTCATGAACGTCCAAGGAAATGGTCTCTCCGGGACCACAAGGCCACCTTTTGGCACGGGTGCGGTTCCGCGATCGCGGAACCGTCAATGCAACAAGAATGGGGGACTCTCCGAGACCACATGGCCACCTTTTGGCACATGTGCAATTCCGCGATCGCGGAACCGTCAAAGCAATAGGAATGGGGGTCTCTCCGAGACCACAAGGCCACCTTTTGGCACCACTTGCGGTTCCGCGATCGCGGAACCGTCAATGCAACAAGAATGAGGGTCACTCCGAGACCACAAGGCCAACTTCAGGTACACCTGCGGTTCCGCGATCGCCCGAACCGTCAATTAACGCAATAATGGGGGTCTCTCCGAGACCACAAGGCCACCTTTTAGCCTGCAGTGCGGTTCAGCGATCAGCGGGCCGTCCGTCAACACGAGACCTCTCACGAGACCACAAGGCACACCTTTTAGGCGGTTGGGTTCCGCTTGTCCAGCGGAACGCCGTCAAAGCTAGAGAAGAATGAAAGGGGTCTCTCCAAACCTGAATGGCCTGCGCGCAAGCTAGCGGTTCGATAAGAACATTCGTAGATCAAATGGGGGTTTCTAAGCCGCGATGTAGAGATGGCTGCGGTGAGGCCACCACTGGCCTGGGTGTGGTCCACACACACCTCTTACCTTCTTGACACGGCGTCTTCCTCACATCGTCTCACCGTCCCAAATCCAGCAAACCTGTGCATGTTCCTGGGCTGATCGTCTTCTTGCACCCCGTCCCCCTGCATCCGGCTGTTTTGGTACCGGAGGGCTCGCCGGTAGTCGTGCACCGCCTCAAGCAGGCGGTTGTGCTTGTCCTTGGAGCCGACGTACCGCAGGTTCTTCCAAGCCCTCCCCGCGACGGCCATTAGGTCCTCGACGTCGAGAGCCCCCTCGTTCTTGATGGCCTTGGATACCAGAGAGAAACTCTGGTCTATCTCCTGGTGGGTATGGCCCACCGGGAGAAAATGGACTTCGACTTCCTGTAAAAAGCCCACATTCAGTTCAAAAAGAAAACATCAGCTGACGGCTCTTGGGCCTAGTGTCTGGGAGCCCACAGCGAGGGACAGAGATGCAGTGTGTGTGTTTGGAATTATACAAACAAACATGTCCTTACACCAAGGATTGGGCGGCTCCCAAAGCACAACCACATTTGCGCCCGCGCCCAAGCACCCCATCTCACCTTAAATAGGCCTTTGGCGAGGCACATGCCTGCAAAGCCCAGAAGGTAATGGTTTTTGTTGTCCTTGGCCGTGTTGTCCATTTGCAGGTCCAAACGAGGGGGGAGGTAGGGCTCTGGGAGGCCGCGGAGCCTGCCGTCTTCTTGGGCGTCCCGGATGATCTTCGCCAGTGCCGTGAGGGTGATATTGGAACTGGCGGCCCACTGCGGCACCGACCAGAACCCATACCACCCCCTTGCGTAGGCTATTGCACCCATCAGCTTCACTGTCAGCGGGACGCCGACATTGCCCCCTTTATCTTGCAGTGACTCCCGAGGCACGTTTGTTAAACAAACTTTTATTGTGATCCATGCCGTCCACATTGATCATGAGGACGGCGTCCCGGTTGCTCCTGGCATAGTCGGCCCTGAGCCTCATTGCCTCCCGTGCTTGCCGCACATACTCCATGTGGCTGTTCTGTTTGGCGAGTAGTTGTTCCCGTGCCCGCTAGTTGTCGGGCCCCAGCAATCCCCTGATCTGCTGGAAGGAGACGCACTGGTCGCACTTGCTAAAGAGCTGATGTTTGTACGGCCGGATCTATAGGCAGAGAGAAAGGCTTGGCACGGATGAGGGTTAACTTATCCAAAGGGACTATGCAAGCGTGTACATTTCTGAGATGCAGGAAGCGCACACAACCAATGTTGCCCTTCTCGCAGACTGTCACCACACAGCAACAAGGACATTGTCAAGCATAACAACTGGCTCGTGCGGTTCCGCGATGGCGGAACTGCACAAACATCTCGAAGGTCCTTTCCTGGCCAGGAACTGGCTCATGCGGTTCCGCCATCGCGGAACCGCACAAACATCTCCAGGGTCCATTTCCAGCCTGGGATAGGCTCGTGCGGTTCCGCCATCGCGGAACCACACAAACATCTCCAAGGTCCATTCCCAGTCTGCAACTGGCTCGCGCGGTTCCGCCATCGTGGAACCGCACAAACATCTCCCAGGTCCGTTGCCAGCTTACTGTATGCTTGTGCGGTTTCATGATAGCGGAACTGTCTTACATCAACGATGTCCTTCTCGCTGACTGTCGGCTCACCAACGCCAGCACCATCACGAGCAAGGATCATTCCATAACGGCGGATCTGCTATCGCGCAACCGCCAAGGCAATTCTAATAAAAAACAAGAGAGGCAGGTACTTGTAGGTGACAAGGAGGTCGAGTTGAATCGTAATTTTGTGCACTGGCTCTGTGGGCACCCACCTGGAAGAAGATGGAGAGCCAGGCACGGCGGAAGGTTTGATAGGAGCTCGGCCTCGTCTCCACCCCCTGCCTGTCAGGCTGCGATAGGACATGCCCCCTATAGAACTGGTACATGTCGTTGAGGGTTGCGAATGACCCAGTTGGAAGGAACTCCCTAGTGCGCTCCTCGCCGGTGGGGCCTCTCACTGTCTTGTTGGGCAGAGGTTGCGCCAGAGCCACCAGTGTATCCGCTATCCAGCGTGTGCATTCTTGCTCCCGCGGCCCGTGTCCCATCCTAGTGTCCCTTCTCGCCACCTTGACTGGCACGTGATCCCCCACCGCCTGATCCGCGTCGTGCCTTCTTCTTCCAAAATTCCTCCTTGTCTCTCCGTGTGCGGCTTGGAAGGCTCTTACACACACGGGCTTGCCGAAGAGTCGGAGCTCGTAGTGCTCGTCTGTGCCTTGCGCCCAGACTTTGCACCAGGCCAGGATGTCGAGCATATCCCGCCTGAGCTGCCCGACGTCCTTTGCCCCCCAGATCGCCGATCTGGCCAACACCATTCGCGGATCGACACCCTTGAGGCAGCAGTTGCCGCAGCAGCGCCAGCCTTCTGCCTCCAGTTCCGACAAGGCCTTGTGGGTCTTCATAAAGTTCCGCAGCGTCCTTTCTGCCGCCCTTCGCGTGGCCGTCTTTGGGGCTGCGGGGTCCAAAGGGACCTTGATTGAACTCCCCGGCGAAGCGGCCCTGTACGCCTTCCTCTTCCTGTTTTGTGGCGCGTCTAGTATGTCCACCAATTCCTTGAAGGCCTCCCTACCAAGGCCGCCCCCTTGGGTTCGCAAATACTCAGCAATCAACGGAGGCACGTTGGTTGCAGCCCCTGCAGGCAATTTGATCACAGTATTTCAGAGGGGCAGCAAGCAAGGCGAGTTGTGGCGAGGAACAGCCGTGCCAAGAGTGGGTGCTCACCATGTACAGTGTTGGATGCACCAAAACTGCCTCCATCGGAGGCCACATGCCAGTCGTCGTCATCCCCCAGCAGTGCCCCAGAATCCGCGGCACTGCAGTTCCGGCTGCACGCGGCTGGGTGAGCACCCTGGCCTGTGGCCCTGCGCTTGGCCTGCGGTTGTGGCATTCTACCCGCCACTCGCTTGACTGGTATGCGAGAGCCATTGCCGGCAGCGGTGGGCCTCCGACGGCCAGAGGTCGCCGGCTGCTGCGGCAAGGGGGCAGCCTCCAGCGACGCAAGGCGATCTTGTTGTTCCTTGTAAGTGCGGGCACAGGACAGGCACAGGGAATGCTGCGCCACCGTGTTAGCCAGTGCTGCCGGGAGACCCGACAGGCATCTGTAGTGGAAGAAGCCCGGCTCACAATTTCGGCAGGCGCCTTCAAACGCCGTTGGTGCGAGGCACTGTGGAGAGCATTTTCGTCCTGTATGGAAGAACAATAGGTAAGAGAAGAGCACAGCCGTGTGGCAGCGCTGCACAGACGCAAGCAGGGAGATGGGCACCCACCACATATCATTGTTGTGGCAGTACTCCCAGGTTTTGCACCTGCACATAACCAACAAGAATCAAGAGTCGGCGCAGCACGCAAGGCTTGTCGTACGGTTAGACTTGTATCTCCCAGGTCGTTTCGCAGCCTACATATGACTGGTGCGGTTCCGCGATGGCGGAACCGCACAAGCATCTCGCAAGTCCATTTCCCACATGCAATAGTTTGGTGAGGTACCGTGGTGGCGTCAACGCACAAGCATGTCCAAGATCCATATCTAGCTTGTGACAGGCTGGTGCGGTTCCGCGATGGCGGAACCGCACAAACATCTCCAGAGTCCATTTCCTGCCTGCAACAGACTGGTGCGGTTCCGTGATGGCGGAACCGCACAAACATCTAAAAGGTCCATTTCCTGCCTGGGACCGTCTGGTGCAGTTCCGCGATGGCGGAACAGCACAAACATCTCCAGGGTCCATTTCCTGCGTGGAGCAGTCTGGTGGGGTTCCGCGATGGCGGAACCGCACAAACATCTCCTGGGTCCATTTCCTGCCCGGGACAGGCTGGTGCGGTTCCACGATGGCGGAACCGCACAAACATCTCCAGGGTCCATTTCCTGCCTGAGACAGGCTGGAGCGGTTCCGCAATGGCGGAACCACACAAACATCTCCAGGCTCCATTTCCTGCCTGGGACCGTCTGGTGCGGTTCCGCGATGGCGGAACCGCACAAACATACCCAGGGTCCATTTCCTGCCTGGGACAGGCTGGTTCGGTTCCGTGATCGCGGAACCGCACAAACATCTCTACATTTCATTTTCCCGCCTGGGACAGTCTAGTGCGGTTTAGAGGTGGCCACTCAAGATGCCATCCGCTCCGTTATATCCGGTTCGTTAATTTTTATCAGCTGTTCGTTAAATTCCGTTACAAAAAAAGGGAGAAAAATTCAGAAAAAAGGAAAAAAATCCAAAAAAATCGAAAAAAAACCCAAAAAGTCACAACAACTGCGGCTAGTTGAAAGTCTAGTATGCATAGGTTGAAATAAAATACAAACATGCTCTCTAATAGCGAATTCCATAAACTATAAGTATGAAAAAAACCCAAAAAACCCCAAAAAATCCAAAAATCCGTTAATTTTTGGTTAATTTCTGTCTTTTTCCGTTATTTCCCGTTAATTAACGGATTAATTAACGGAATTAACCTCTGTCCGCTATTAACGGATCCGGGTGGCCACCTCTAGTGCGGTTCCGTTATGGTGGAACCGCACAAACATCTCCAAGGTCCATTTCTCATCTGGGACAGTCTGGTGCGGTTCCGGGATGGCGGAACCGCACAAACATCTCCTCAGTTCATTTTCCCGTCTGGGATAGTTTGGTGCGGTTCCGCGATGGCAGAACCGCACAAACATCTCTAGGCTCCATTTCCTGCCTGCAACAGACTGGTGCGGTTCCGCGATGGCCGAACCGCACAAACATCTCCAGGCTCCATTTCCTGCCTGCAACAGACTGGTGCGGTTCCGCGATGGCCGAACCGCACAAACATCTCCAGGGTCCATTTCGTTCCCGGGACAGTCTTGTGCGGTTCCGCGATGGCGGAACCTCACAAACATCTCCAGGGTCTGTTTCCCGCCTGCAACAGACTGGTGCGGTTCTGCAATGGCGGAATCGCACAAACATCTCCAGGGTCCGTTTCCTGCCTGCAACAGACTGGTGCGGTTCCGCGATGGCGGAACCGCACAAACATCTCCAGGGTCCGTTTCCTCCCTGCAACAGACTGGTGCGGTTCCGCGATGGCGGAACCGCACAAACATCTAAAAGGTCCATTTCCGGCCTGCAACAGACTGGTGCTGTTCCGCGATGGCGGAACCGCACAAACATCTAATCTGTTCATTTCCTGCCTGGGACAGGCTGGTGCGGTTCCGCGATGGCGGAACCGCACAAACATCCAAAATCTCCGTTTCCTGCCTGGGACAGGCTCGTGCGGTTCCGCGATGGCGGAACCGCACAAACATCTCCAGGGTCCATTTGCCGCCTGGGACAGGCTCGTGCGGTTCCGCGACCGCGGAACCGCCCAAACAAGCATCCATCTAGGATATAACGGATAAGCAGCAACACAGTGAGATGCTGTCCATGGACGAACCAATGTCAGGGTCAACATTGACCGGCAAAAGCTCCTCACCGGCACTGCGCCCTCCAATGCCACCTCAACGCTCCTGCCAACGACAAACTGCGGGGTCCCAAAATGGTAAAATGGCAGGGTCCGCACTTATATATCCCTCACAGCTGAGGTTGGCGGCAACCCCGCCAAAAACACCCCGGGCAAATTCGAATTCTTTGAATCTATTGGCTGGATTTGAAAATTCCGGGCTGGCTTTCAATCTTGGCCACTTGTTTGCGCACCGGCACATTTTTCCCCCGTTCCGGCAGGGCCAAAAAATGTCCCCCCCCCCCCCGTCCCGCCGAGGGGGTATAAAGGCGTGGCCCCTGCCATTCTACCAGTTTTGCAATGTGCGGTTCGGCGTTGGTGGCATCGGGTTTGGAGGTACTTGGAGGGGCGTTTGACAGGCAAGTGGTTGGCGTTTGTCCTGTTTTTTGTTTGTCCATGGACAGCAGCACGACCTGCACGCGAGCAATGTTTGGCCATGGTTGCACACCACACCTGCTAGACATTTGGACAACTTCCGATGCTTGTGCGGTTCCGCGATCGCGGAACCGCACGAGCCTGTCCCAGGCTGGAAATGGACCCTGGAGATGTTTGTGCGGTTCCGCCATCGCGGAACCGCACCAGCCTGTCCCAGGCAGGAAATGAACAGATTACTTGTTTGTACGGTTCCCCCATCGCGGAACCGCATCACACTGTTGCGGATGGGAAATGGACCTTTTAGATGTTTGTGCGGTTCCGCCATCGCGGAACCGCACCAGACTGTCCCAGACAGGAAATGGACCCTAGTGATGTTTGTGCGGTTCCGCCATCGCGGAACAGCAGCAACCGGTCCCAAGCTAGATGTGGACCTTGGAGTGTTTGTGCGGTTCCGCGATGGCGGAACCGCACCAGACCGTTGCAGGCAGGAAAGGGACTGCTGACATGCTTGTGCGGTTCCGCGATCCCGGAACCGCACCAAACCGTTGCAGGCAGGAAAATGACCCTGGAGAAGCTTGTGCGGTTCCGCCATCGCGGAACCGTACGAACCTGTCCCATCCAGGAAATGGACCCTGGAGGTGTTTGTGCGGTTCCGCCATCGCGGAACCGCATGAACCTGTCCCAGTCTGGAAATGGACTTGCGAGATGCTTGTGCGGTTCCGCCATCGCGGAACCGCACCAGACTGTTGCAAGCTTGGAAACAACATGGGAGATGCAAGTGTGGTTCCGCGGTCGCCGAACCGCGTGAGCCATCTGCAGCTGGGGAAAAGATTTGGGAGAAGTTGGTGTGGTTAAGCGAAGTCAAAACCGCTACAGACTGGTGCAGGCGGGAGATAGACCTGGGTGATGCTTGTGCGGTCCCGCGATCGTGGTACCGGACGTAGCCACTGCACCAGCGATGTCGAGGATTTGTTCCACTGCTGTTCCGCGATTGTGGAAGCGGAAGCAAGCCGCGTCATATTTTGGGGACGGCCGTATAGCTCACTTCTCATATGTTACCGTTTGCTTTGCAGACCTCGCAACATGTTCCGTCTTTGTTTGGGAGTTGCTCGTGGGTTGGACACAATGCGGCGAAACGGTGAACGCCAGCTTGGAGTCTGATTCCAACGTGCCCCGAAAACGTATTCAGGTAAGATTGGCTTTTGCCTTACATGTCACCCGCCAAAGCATTACACTGTCTATACAATGACTTAACAGATGTTAATGTGGATGATCCACAGACACACACCACGGCACTGCCTTGCCTTCCAACAGCCGCCCCAACACTTCAACTAGCAGTGCTTACAAACCACCCGTACTTCGCCCCCACAAAGCTAGTTGTCGCTTGGCACCTTTTTCCCTACGTCTCAGGGTCGCTGTCGACTTCTTTGTACGCTGGGCCGGTCCTAGTGGGGGGTTGATTCCTGGGTAGTCATTATGCCGGGCTGCCACGTCTTGTCGGGCGTCCCCTCCCCCGAAATAAACTCTGTTGATTCGGTGGCATCGTCCACACCTCCACCCTCTCTCTCAACCTCGCCGCCATCCTCCGGGTCATCCCCGGCCAGTAAATCAATCTCTTGAATGACGGGGGGTTCCTCATCCGAGATTCGCTCTGTTGCCCGTCGAACGGGGAGCAATCGGCGGCGCGGCTCCGCGACCTCATCGGCCTTTGCTTCAGGAGCAACTGGCGCAGGCCTTCCTCCCTTCACACTAGGTGCACGTCTTTTACGCCTCGCCGAGATGGTACCACTCTTGCCCTTTTTCACCACTTTTTTCTCCTGCTCTTCTTCCTCCTCTTCCTCCTCTTCCTCCTCTTCCTCCTCTTCCCCACTCTCTGAGGAGGTACCGCTGGAGGTATCGTCCTCAGAGGAATCCTCTTCCCCTCTCTCTGCTTCAGGAGCAACTGGCGCAGGCCTTCCTCCCTTCACACTAGGTGCACGTCCTTTAGGCCCCGCCGAGATGGTACCACTCTTGCCCTTTTTCGCCACTTTTTTCTCCTGCTCCTCTTCCTCCTCTTCCTCCTCTTCCTCCTCTTCCTCCTCTTCCTCCTCTTCCTCCTCTTCCTCCTCTTCCTCCTCTTCCTCCTCTTCCTCCTCTTCCTCCTCTTCCTCCTCTTCCCCACTCTCTGAGGAGGTACCGCTGGAGCTATCGTCCTCAGAGGAATCCTCTTCCCCACTCTCTGCTTCAGGAGCAGCTGGCGCAGGCCTTCCTCCCTTCACCCTAGGTGCACGTCCTTTAGGCCCCGACGAGATGGTACCACTCTTGCCCTTTTTCACCACTTTTCCCTCCTGCTCCTCTTCCTCCTCCTCCCCACTCTCTGCGGAGGTACCGTCCTCTTTGGATGAGGAATCCTCTTCCCCACTCTCCGACGTTGAGGATTGCTCTTGTCGCTTTGCCTTGCCCGCACCACCAGTTCCCTTTCCTGCGGCGCTTGCGGCTGCGTCGCCGGTGCCCCGCGTATTGCTCCTACCACCACCCGCTCCCTCGTGGCCCGTATCGCTCGTGGCACGCTGCTTCCCCCTGGCCGGGGGGCCACCTTCAACCTTGCCTCTTGTCTTCTTCCCTGTTGCAGCCTTCTTCCCTGTTGCAGCCTTCTTCCCTGTTGCAGCCTTCTTCCCTGTTGCAGCCTTCTTCCCTGTTGCAACCTCGGCGCCACGCTCTTGCCTTGCTACCGTTGCAACGATAGGGGGCAAGGTGGAATCCTACAGAAACAATATTCAATTCAATTGCGACGAGCACACATAATAGCGTCCTGCCAAAACTTCCTGTGGTTTTGTGCGGTCGTTTGCTTCCTGCCATCATCACGGTTTCACGACAATGGGGTAACACCACGCCGATGCGGTACCGCGATCGAGGAACTGATGTCCAACATCCTCCTACATCCATTACTGCAAACAGCATGTTGCGTTGCCGCCATCGTGGATCCGCAACTGTCCCTATGTTGCAGGCGGTGACTGGATCTCGGAGATGCTTGTGCGGTTCCGCGATCGCGGAACCGCACGAGCCTGTTGCAGGCAGGAAAGGGACTGGTGACATGCTTGTGCAGTTCCGCGATCGCGGAACCGCACCAAACTGTTGCAGGCAGGAAAGGGACAGGTGACATGCTTGTGCGGTTCCGCGATCGCGGAACCGCACCAAACTGTTGCAGGCAGGAAAGGGACTGGTGACATGCTTGTGCGGTTCCGCGATCGCTGAACCGCACCAAACTGTAGGAGGCAGGAAAGGGACTGGTGACATGCTTGTGCGGCTCCGCGATCGCGGAAACGTAAGGACAAGGGCAGCACTGCCACCGGCAAGCGATAGTCATCTCACCTCCTGCCGCTCCAGATCCGCCAACACATCCTGGGCAGGGTGTCCATTCAATTCCTCGACCACACGCGGTGAGGGGTCGGACAGTAGCTCCGTTGCACTCTCCAGCAAAGAGTGCGGGATCCGAATACGACCTTTCTTGATGCTCTTTACTGCCTTGAACACATCAACCGTGGAAACCCAGTGTGCCCACTCCGCCGATTTGCCGGGATGCCCATTCAGCTCTGTCACCTGCGTTACGGACAAAGATTGAAGATATGGCATCACCAGCAGGTGCGCCAGTGCAGTCGATGCTCCGCTTGTGGCGCCCGAGCTGCAATCCGCGGCAAAGGCCGCTATGGGTTCGGGTAGCCGGCGTCCACCCCCCACCACTTCCTGTGGGCAACAAGCCAACACTTCGCTTATTCCTGCTGACGACAACAAGGCCACATCAATACCGCTTCTTAGCAGATGTCTAGGAATAGTGTGCGTGGGCTAAACTGTTTACCCTATACAACAGTTGCAACTTTGCATACCCTCTGGTCAGGAATCCCCCTCACGGCAGCGGCCGCTTTTAGTTGCTTGTACTCGTTGGACTTGGACGAACCGCCGGAACGGATGGCGCCACACAGTAAACCCTCCCGTGCGAAGAATGTCTCCACCCGCCTTTTCGCCCATTCGCATTGTCTAGTGCTGTCGTCTACCCCAACGGCCCTTCGCCCTTCCATAGCAGCCGCTATGAGGGCCGTGCCGGTGCCGTTGCACAGGCTCACCACCGTCCCCCCGTTGGGAGACAACTGCCTTATTAGCAGCCTCGTCTCCTCCAAAGGCTTCTGGGTGGGGTTCACGGCCTTGCCGCCCACCCCACCACGGCGTCCAACTCGGCACGGCCGTAGCGGGAGTGAGCAGCAGGCGATGGGAAGCTGTAAACAAATCTGCCTCCAAGGCGCCCCCCGGCGTCCGCATGGACCGACTCCGCCCCATTCCCGTACTTGCCGACCACCACAAAGTAACGATGGCCAGCTGACGCCGTGCCGGCCTGCAGGTTGGCATTGCCATCACGCCCAAAGACGA
The DNA here is from genome assembly GCA_905146915.1 of Ostreobium quekettii. Lineage (NCBI taxonomy): Eukaryota > Viridiplantae > Chlorophyta > Ulvophyceae > Bryopsidales > Ostreobiaceae > Ostreobium > Ostreobium quekettii. Next base: position 7,626 of record CAJHUC010003018.1, on the reverse strand, counting down.
ATAGCACGTTGCCTTTATGTGGAGAGGGCAAGTGTTTCCCTGCAGCCTCCAAAACTCGCATCCACTCGCCGACGTCTTGATGCATGCTGTACACCGCGATATTGAAGTGGCCTGGGTTGAAGGGCAACGCCGACATAGCCTGGAATGGGAAACTGTCTGGTAGCCACTTTTGGCCCGGCCCGTCCCAGGACTCCTCCCCATGCTTGGAGAGCCCAAAGGGGGGGTCGACTAGTACCAGCTCCACAAGGGACGAGCCAAGTATGTGCCTCACGTTCTCGTACGTTTCTGGTGTCTTGGCGTCCCCAGCCACAATCGACAGCCCAACGTTCCGGCCCTCCTCCCTGCCGCCAGCCCAAGCCACCTTTCGGCTCCGGAAGTCCAGCCCCGACCGATGGGCGAGGAACTGGGAGATGGCCTGGGGGCCCACGGACAACTGGCCAGGAGCAATGTCCACAGGCCGCACGTCGTTTAGATCAGGAGCGGGAGATTTCTGCTTTACAATGTCCTCCCACTTGGGAGGGGTCGCTGGGTGGGCAGGCAGACCCTTGGCGGCAGCCTCGTCCACAGCCTTTGCCAGCTCCTCGCGTTGGCCGGGGGATATTCCGGACCGATGTCCAAAGGCGACTTGGGCAGTCTTGGTGCTCCCAGCAATGCCATCCATTTCCTCTTTTTCGATCTGACGGACAGAAAGCAAAACAGCAATTGAAGCAAAGAGCTGCAACACGGTTGCAAATTGACAGACGCACTCCGAGGAGGCGCAGGGGTTCTCGCACGGCGCAAGCTAATATTATTCGGCAGCACTCCCTAATGTGGTTTTGTGAATAGCAACAACACCACAAAATGCGGGTAGGAGGCATTCCAATATGCGGTTACATGTTCGGGCAACTTGAGGTAGCAGCCCGAGTGTACGTCTCATTTCCTTTGCGGCGGCGGCTGCAGGACACCTGGGCCAGTGCTAAACACAAGCAAAAACCCCAACTGCACACTTGCAGGCGGTTGCGCGATCGAGGAACCGCAGTTGGGTGCTTCCCGTCTAGATTGCCAGCCGGCAAGCCCCCCTTCACCTCTGCCACCCAAGTAAGTACTCACCTGCCCTGCCTGGAGCAACGACGCAGCTTCATACTCGTCCCTTGCCCCGCGCATCTAGGCCAGCAACGGCTGGACAACTGCATCCCGCAGGGCCAATGTCAGCTGATCCAGGCCTGGGAACAACTGGACTTGACGTTCCAGCCACCAACGTGCGGCTCTGGCGAAGGGTGCAAGGAACAAGTTCTCCTGAGGAGTGACGAGGTGGAGCCCGTCCCCCTGGCCACGGAGCAATGCGTTCTCGTCGTGGATCCGAGGCCGAACGGCAACCCGGCCAAAGTGGTGGTACAGAGCATGTGCAACTGGTTGAGCTTCCTCAATCTCACCCGACCTTATGTACAGGTCGTGAGCACGCAGAATAGCCTTGAAAAAGACAGCCTCCAATGTGTCCCGTGTTGCCGTGCTCCTACCGGTTGCTGGCGAACCCCCGGCTCCCGTGTCCACTGCTGCGTCGCGCACCTTGGCTGATGGCATTGCGTCTTCCCGGGAAACAAACGCTGGGAAGATATCCACGTGCTCCTTCAGCCCAGCAGTGAACTCCTTGTACCATCTCTTCTCCTGGTCGGTCCCCATTTTGTAGGCTGCGGTTCTGCGGGTCACTACATTTTTCGCACACTTCTTGAACGCCATGATGAACGTCCGGGGCTGTAGGCCTGTTGTGGTGATCAAGTGCTTGCGGTCCATGATGCGGTCGAGGTCATCTTTGTCGGCTGTGAAACCCAACTTCTCGTCAAAGATGGACTCCCATCTGGTGACACTCTTGGTTGAGTTACGCACTAGCCGCGCAAGCAGATCGCGCCAGGCTAGGAAGCCGTGCCAGCAGGCATGCACGTTCCACAAATCCTTCAGCAGACCAAACCACGCATGCACATTGGGCGCATGACAGTGGCCTACCAACTTCCCCGCATCAACAAGCCAGTCGAGGCCATTGTCAGACAGCACGTCCCTGATGTTCTCCTGTAGCCACGACTCTGGGATGGTAGCAATTTCGCGGAAAACATATCTTCTCATGGGCTCCTTGCTGCACTTACTGGACAGGCCGGGGGCTTTCCCATATTCCAACTTGCGCACCAGTTTGATTACAGCGTTGAAGGCTTCGTCTTCCATGTGCGAGAGGTTGATCTCGGGGAGGAACGCAGCGGTGACGCTCTTTGGCTTTGCTTTGTTGTCCTTCAGGGACTGGAATGCAAGCTCCAGCGACTCCCTATGTGCCTGGTCAATCTGCAGACAACAACAAGCATATGAGCAAAGGCAGCAGGTGGAGGAACTTGGCATTGTTGAAGGGCAACACAGGCTAGAAAAACAAGAAGGGTAGGTGATTGTCCGTTAGAGTGAAATCTTGAAAGGCATAACGGCACATGCTTCTCCCAGAGCTGAATTTAGCCAACAGCAGTGTTGTGCGGTTCCGCGATCGCGGAACCACACTAGCGTCCCCCAGGGCCATAAACCAGCCCGTATCAGTCTCGTGCAATTCCACGATCGCGGAACCGCACATGCTTCTCACAAAGCTGAATTTAGCCAACAACACAAGCATGTGCGGTTCCGCGATCGCGGAATCGCACATGCTTGTCACAGGGCCCTAACCCAGCCCTGCTCGATCTCGTCGTTTCGCGTCGAACCGCGTGCTAAAGCTGGTAGCCAAGCGATGTTGTGGGGATTCCGTCGCTGAAGCATCTGGTGAGGTATATTCGCCCATATCGGTCATCATGATTCAGCGGTGAACATGTCTCTCACATAACTGAATTTAGCCAATGCTTGAGTGTTGTCTTGAGTTCAGCGATGTGAGCATATCTCCACCGAAGTTGAATTTAGCCAACAGCAGTGTTGTGCGGTTCCGCGATCGCGGAACCGCACGAGCGTCCCCCCGCGCCATAAACAAGCCCGTATCAGTCTCGTGCGGTTCCGCGATCGCGGAACCGCACATGCTTCTCACAGGGCCCTAACCCATCCCATATCAGTCTCGTGCGGTTCCGCGATCGCCGAACCGCACATGCTTCTCACAGAGCTGAATTTAGCCAATAGCAGTGTTGTGCGGTTCCGCGATCGCGGAACCGCCAATGCTTCTCACAGAGCTGAATTTAGCCAACAGCAGTGTTGTGCGGTTCCGCGATCGTGGAACCGCACGAGCGTCCCCCAGCGCCATAAACAAGCCGGTATCAGTCTCGTGCGGTTCCGCGATCGCGGAACCGCACATGCTTCTCACAGAGCTGAATTTAGCCAACAGCAGTGTTGTGCGGTTCCGCGATCGCGGAACCGCACATGCTTCTCACAGAGCTGAATTTAGCCAACAGCAGTGTTGTGCGGTTCCGCGATCGCGGAACCGCACATGCTTCTCACAGGGCCCTAACCCATCCCATATCAGTCTCGTGCGGTTCCGCGATCGCGGATCCGCACATTCTTCTCACAGAGCTGAATTTAGCCAACAGCAGTGTTGTACGGTTCCGCGATCGCGCAAAAGCACGAGCGTCCCCTAGGGCCATAAACCAGCCCATATCAGTCATGTGCGGTTCCGCGATCGCGGAACCGCCAATGCTTCTCACAGAGCTGAATTTCGCAAACAGCAGTGTTGTGCGGTTCCGCGATCGCGGAACCGCACGAGCGTCCCCCAGCGCCATAAACAAGCCGGATCAGTCTCGTGCGGTTCCGCGATCCCGGAACCGCCAATGCTTCTCACAGAGCTGAATTTAGCCAATAGCAGTGTTGTGCGGTTCCGCGATCGCGGAACCGCACGAGCGTCCCCCAGGTCCCTTTCTTATTCTGATATTAGCTGCCGCACTTGCAACGAAATTGGATGGTTAGGCAATGGGTGGGTCACTCACCTCTTCAAGCCTCTCCGAGAGCCGTGCTCCCGTCATCGTATTGCGCGCCACCCCCCTCTTCCTCTCGTGGTCCTCTCGAATGCTGACCACCTGCCGTTGGTACTCTTTCCATTCTCCTGCCTTCCTGGCAGAAGTCTGCGCTTCCGGCACCTCGTTCAACAGGATAATCGCCAGCTGCCTCTGGTACGCCGCGTATTTGTCCTGGTCACCCCCTCTGAAGCGAGGGCACCCTCGATCCACCCATACTGCCCTCAGAAACGGCAACAGCTGGGTGGGTCTCATATACTCTTTATAGTTGGCGTTGAGACTGGACCTCTTCCTAGTGAGGTCGTTCTCCAGTCTACTCAGGAAGGCGAAGTCTTCGTCCTTGAGGGACGACCGGAAGAAGAAGTAGCAGGGTCTAGTGGCTATTCCCACTCTGGATGCGGCCAGAGCAGAGTGATTCCCAACGATCGTGCACGCCCAAAGGGTGTCCTTGTAGCTGCGTTTCTCTAGGCGAAAGAACATGGGTTTCCAACGCCCCCCGTTCACCCATTTGTCACGTACTTCCACGGCATTAGACACCTGGGTGGGGGTGAAATCCGCGCCGTCCTCGTACAGGTCTTGAATGACAACCACTGTGGGGGTCATCATGTTGACGTCAAAGGCATCCACCAACTGCTGCACGCGGTCCTGATTGAGAGGCCGCGTTTGCAGCTCTTTGGGCTGCCTGCGGTTGAAGTTGCCGACGGCACCTATGGTTGTATACCCCGCAGCCCTCTTCATGAGCTCGTTATACCATATGACGTGGAGGTCGGGAACGCCGCTCCGGAAACCAGGTTGGCTGGAGAGCACAAAGTCCACCAACGACGAACCAGCCATTCTGACCTTTGTTGGTTTAGTCGGATCGTTTTTAGGCGGCTGCCACTCTGGTTGCTTGAAGTTGGGGTCGGGCCTGAATATGTATTCCGCCTTGGCAAAGTCATCCTTGGGAGCGTCACCAGCCGCAGCCCCCACCGAGCGCCTCACTTTGGGCACCTTCGCCACTTTATCCCGTGCCCCAAGAGTACCGCCACGAATGCCAGTAAGTGCACTCCTGGCAACAATTGCTGCAGCCTCTGGCCTGGAAGCGTACTGTTTTTGCGATGTCCCGGCCACATGTGCCGGGTCATCCGTGCCCTGCCTGGCCCTCTTCAATGGCCTTTCCACCGTCGCAGTTCCTTCCGAAGGCCGCGAGGTGCTTGGCTATTGCGCCGTTGCCACAGTTGCCTCCACGTTGAGGGGCTCCTCCACTGCCCCTGGCCTTGTCCCACTGGGCCCCACATCGAAGCCGCTGGCGGCGTGCTCCTGTCGGGCCAGCGCAGCACCCCCTTCACGGGCAGCAGCCCCACTCGTCAACTTGGCTCTCTTTCTTGGGGGCTCCTCCGCCAATGCGATCTCCTTCATTTTGGACCCGGATACGGGCGCAGCTACTGTTGTTGCGCCCACCGTAGGCAATGCCTCCCTAGACTGGCCAGCGGCTGGAATTGAGGCCAACAGCCCAGATTGTGATGCAGCTTCTGCATCGGGAGATTCAGCTGTCGGCGAGCGAGATGTTGCTTCCATCGGTGACATTGGCCCGCGGCCACGCCGTTTCCCTCCTCGACGGCCTTTTCCCCTCCGTTCCCCCTTGCCCCTCGCAGCCCCAGGGGGTTTGGCAGTAGTTGCTACCACACCACCGTGCTCCTCACCTTCATCCTCGCCCCCCCCAGCAGTGGGGGGCGCTTCCATCAGCTGGGATGCAGCCAGCTCCAACTGCTTCCTCCTCTCCTGGATTTCAGCCAAGCCGGCAGCCACCTTTGCCCTGAAGGCTGCCTCCACCTGTTTCTGCACAGGGGACCTCGTTCCCTGTCTCCAGATTGTGTCCAAGGCCACCTGTTGGCAGCGCAGACTGCAGCACGGTGTCAGAGCTTTGAGGATGTCTGGCAGTTCATCCTCCGAAGCCATGCCCTCAGGGAGGGCGCCCATCCTCCAGCACACGGCGTGGGCTTTGATCTCCCAGCATCCCTTGCATTCCACACGCGGTGCCGGGCCGTCGCAACCCCAACCTCCATGGCTGTTCCTGTGGTCCCAGTCGCACGGGGTAGGAGAGGTTGAACTCTCAGAAACCCTTGTCGTCAACCTGCAAAATAGCAAAACACAAGTATGACAACGAGGTCGAAAGATTGAATGCCGATCCCCACTCACGAAAGCGCACGCAGCACGCACCACCGCCATGTGCAGATTGGTGATGAAAAACAACACGGATATATCACCTTCACTCCTAGAGAAAGAGCGACCGCGGAACTGTTCCCAGGTGCAGGACTGCTCCCGTTCAAGCGTACTCTGAGTGGACTCCACTCCAAGGGGCAAGTGCGGTTCCGCGATGGCGGAACCGCACCAGACTGTTGGAGGCGGGGTAAGGGCCTTGGGGGAAGCATGTGCGGTTCCGTGATCGCGGAACCGCACGAGATTGCTGGAGGCGGGGTAAGGGCCTTGGGGGAAGAACGTGCGGTTCCGCGATCGCGGAACCGCACCAGCCTGTTGCAGGCGGGGTAAGGGCCTTGGGGGAAGCATATGCGGTTCCGCGATCGCGGAACCGCACGAAACTGCTGGAGGCGGGGTAAAGGCCTTGGGGGAAGCATGTGCGGTTCCGCGATCGCGGAACCGCACGAGACTGCCGCGGACTGCGAACATCCTTAGAAAACATGTGTCTGACATGGTGCGCATTTGCGATTCTGTCTGCCATAGGAACGCCACAATATCTCGCGTCATATCCGAATTTACCACGTGTCAATTATTAGGCGTCGACACCGGCAGTCGCTTGTCGACGCTAGTGCCCCCCCCCCATGCGCTTCACTGCCTCGAGAGCCAGCGCCACAAGCAGCCACCGCCGCCGCAAGCAGCCGCCGCCGCCGCAGCCGGCTCCAAGGTACGCCTTGCGAAAAACGCGCCGGCCACGCCAACCAGACACCGCCCCTGGTGTCACCCTTGCGCCCCCCCTGCCCGACTGTCCGTCAGCGCCACAAGCGACGGCTGCCATGGGCGCTGCTTGCCCTAGGGGCAGAAGCGCCGCCCTCCAACTGAAATGGTGCGGTTCCGAAGGGTTCTGTGGTCCCCTTGCCCGACTGCCCGTCAGCGCCACAAGCGACGGCGGTCGTGGGCGCTGCTTGCCCTAGCGGCAGAAGCGCCGCCCTCCTACTGAAATTGCGTGGTTCCGGAGGGTTCGGTGGTCCCCCCCTGCCCGATTGCCCGTCAGCGCCGCAAGCGATGGCGGCCATGGGCGCTGCTTGCCCTAGGGGCAGAAGCGCCACCCTCCAACGGAGACGCTGCGGTCCCGGAGGGGTCGGTCGGCCAGCCACGCCACGGCGGCTGGCTGGCCTGCCGCCACCGCCCATGGCCTGGCGAGGCCATGGGCGGCCTGTTGAAGCGTGTGCCTTGCCTCCCCCCTCCCCACTGACCCAACACCGCGCGAGTCGGCGGCCATGCGCGCTGCCGGCCACAGCAAACAGAACGAGGTTGAACCTCGTGCACGCACCTCCGCCGCGGCATCCTTCGGTGCTGTGGCTTCCGGCTTGCTGGCGTTGTGGAGGCGCGCGGCGAGAGACCTACACTTTGCAAGTTGTGCCAGTGAATGATGTATGTGCTCGATCGTGACCGTATATCGCATAATCTTTTACTAACACCCCATACCCCCAAACCTGCTGTCTGTTGTGAGCACCAC